>NW_019014635.1:477797-492618 GCF_000150535.2 Carica papaya
CATTATCGACGTCACCACATTTGCAGTACATATCAATAAGTGCATTGGAAACAAACAAATCACTCTCAAAGCCAATACTTACAGCACAGCCTTGCAATGCCATTCCTATTTGCTTGATTTCCAGTCTACCACATGCTGGAAGAACAGCAGCCACAATAACTGAATCAGGCCGTATTCCTTCCTTTCTCATCTCCCTAAACAAAGACAACGCCTCAAACCACTGCTCACTTTGTATAGTCCCACAAATAATTGCACTCCATGAAGCTAAATCTCTCTCAGGCATCCCATCAAATACCTGACGTGCCTCGTTCAAACTACCACACTTTGCAAACATGTCAATCATAGCGCACCCAACAAAAACATTTGGCCTTGGATTAGGATGATAAGTGACGTTCAATAGAATCATATCTCGAAGTTCTCTTCCTTGTTCAAGGTCATTTAAACCAGAACAAGCCTTCAAAAGAAGCGGATACGTAAAATTATCAGGAGTAAGTCCATGGCTGAGCATCAGGTTGTAGAATTCAATCATTTTGGAGAACTGACCCACATCAAGAAAACCCCTGAGTACAGCATTCCAAGCAATATTACTTTTTTGGGGCAGCTTATCAAACACAAGGAGTGCATCACGTAAACAACCAAAGCTGACATACACGTGGACAAGTTGAGAACCCAGCACCCTATCAGTACTAGCCGAATGAAAGAAACCATTGACAATCAGAAGAGCATGCAACCTTTTGGCCTCAAAAAGACAGGCGGGTTTCTTAAGTCGAGAGAAAAGGTCGCCGTAAAAGGGAGATTGGTGATTGAAGAATGGTCTTGAAGGTGGGATATATTTGAAATGGATGATTTTCTGGTTTGTTTGCGCAGTCAAATAAGGTGGTGGGTCGGAATTTGGGTTTAGGTCTGGGGTTGGGACGAGAGTTGAAGTGGGTCTGCAAATAAGGGATCTCACTGATTGGATCAGAAGTAGTTCTTGGCGAGCTACGGTTGCTTTTCTTGCAGTTGACAGCATATTCTGTTCTGGGGTCTAACGTGTGCTGGTAATTTTGCATGATTAGATTTTGCCTGAGAAATTGGAAGAAGATAGAAGCAGCAGAAGAGAAGTGTTTGAAGCTAGCTAACATGGCCACCTGCCAACCGTAAGCATTTTACAGGGCGCAGTTAAGAGTCCGCACAGAATGCCTGTGACACTACTTCAGTGGAACGTGCCATTGGCACCATTTGAGAATTGCAATTCGCATTTACTGAATACATACATATATACACACACACACACACACACACACACACACACACACACACACACACACATATGATCTCGCTAAGAAAAAACGAATGTATAGATACGTACTACAAAGCAATATTAAATCAAAGAAATGTGTAAATTATATTTTACTTATTTGCTATTTCATTTTTCAACGTATTTGAAATTGGCTTTTTACTTTCCTCAATATTTAAATTTATTTTTTAATTTAAACTAACATCCTCAAACATTTGCTATGCCTTTGATAAGAAGTTAAAATTTTATAACGCAAGTATCCTATACAAACTAGATTTATTAAATAATTTATCAAATATTTGCCCTTTACTTGAGTTTTGTCATTGCTTTTTTAACGTTTTACTTGAAGGGAACCCCCCCCCCCCCCCCCCCTTCAAGATCTTTTTGAATTGTGAGAGTGCATGACAAATACTTAGGGCTCTTAATTATAATAAGGAAAAGAATAATTTTTATTGTAATTTATGGATAGTGATGCAAATAACTTCGACCTGCTTTTATGACACTTTTGTTTTTTTATTTTTAAATATTTTTATTTCTCTCTATAAATTATAATAGATATATTTTAATTGATTATAGATTTTTTAAAAATATATATATAAATTAAGCTACCACAAGTTATTCAAATTAAACTTCAATCAGTAATCTTATTTGAAATAGTTCTACTAACTCTGAAATCACTTCAATATTGAAAGATTTTTCTCACAAATTAATTCGAGAGAAAAAGAACAAGGAATATGAGAAATTATATTCTATTAATGAGATGAGTTGAGTATTTATATACAATATCTAATCCTGATTAATTATATTAAAAAAATTAACTAATCAGTTAATCCAAACAGCTTTAACTAATTACAACAATTTTTTTTTACTGTAATGCTGAATGTAGAATTTAACTTTTTCAACTGCTGATTGTACATGTTGACTTATTTTACTTCTTATTAAGTACATACCAATAGATTGTGAGTTTTATATCTAAATTGGGTTCCAACTTGCTAATAGAAGTAGAAGCCTAAGGCACTTTTACGGGTTTAAAAGATATTTTTCTAGTATGACATCAAAGAATTAATTGTTGAATTGACTCTCTTTTGGCAAACACCTCCTTAATAAATTGGCTAACAATGAAGCTTCGACCAAAACCAATAAATCTAATGTCCAAATATTCCTCTAGGAAGATTAAGAACTCTAATTCATTCACGTTTACAAGGGCAATAATTGTGTCAATCTCCTCCTAGATGCATCAACCCATTAGAGCTACTTATCTAAACAAACCTCTAAAATGGTTGGAGAACCACCTTCACTTGAATAAACTGCAATATGGTTTGATTATATTTATTCGACATTTATTTTCATGATTTTTTCTACTTTTGTAGCAAAAAAAAAAAGAAAAAAAATATATACGGTTGTTAAATCTATTTTAAATGATGTTAAAATACTTGTTTAATTTATTATATAAGTTTTTTTATTTGAGTTAGTAGGTACTATAATCAAATTATACATCATAGTTAGAGTGATTTTATGTCTCCTAGAATTCTATCTATATTAAAAATGATAGTCCTTGTCTTACTTTTTCAAAGTGATTATGCTTCTATTTAATTGATTTATTATTTTTTTTTTTTAAAAAAAATATTCACTTGCGTAATAACTGTTTGGTAATAAAAAATTTTGCTTGAAAGTAATTTAAAAACCTCAGAACTCAATCAATTATAAAATATCATAATTATAAAACCTTAGAAATGGAATAAGTTATAAAATAATAGATGTTTCCAAATAATTTTCCACCAGCAAAGAACAAGCCTCTGCTTTTTTTTTTTTTTTTGTATTAATATACATCTATTTAAAGTAAACCATATAATAATTAAATTGAAAATGAATTACTATTATATTAAATACTTCCTCCGTAACTTTTCATCTTAACTAATGAAAGTACATTACTTGGGTACTTCCCTCTTTTTATTTATGTTTCACTTTGTCCTTCAAAAAAATTCAACTTTTAAGTTTATTCAATATTCTAATTTATGTATAATTAAAATCATAAAGAAGAAGAAAAATAAATATTAATCTACATGTTTTGATCAAAATAGAAAAAGAATAACATAAAATAATACTTACATAACAACTAATTATTGAAGAAACATCTCATTTGGCGCCTCCGTTCTGTTCAAGCTTTGTAAAAATTCCCACTCAGCCAACCAGTCTTCATTAGAAGATGAATGGTCCATTCTTTTGCCAGTGGATACAATTCTTTGGATATTTACATAATCAACTAAAAGAAAATGAAATACAACAGGAAAAATGCCCCTTCATCAACTGTTAATAACACTACATTTGGATACATACATTGCGAATTTTATACAAACAAAACAGATCTAGAGATTGATGGCTACACTTCTAAGTTATATGACAAAAGAATGAAAGAAATCATAAGATGTAACTACGCAGGTTCAAGAATTGAACTTTTTGATTCATCTTTTCTGCCTCTTGCAACAGTTTCCAGAATTTCTGATGCCACACCAGGACCATCAGCAAGCCTGAGATTTGAAAGAATGTTACTCAATGATTCTGCAGATTTGGAAGAAGCTGCTTTTCCTGCCGCTTGAACTTGTGACTTTTCACTTTCTAGTTCCAACTCCAATTTGTTAAATTCATCTTCAATATCTTCATCTTCAATGTCAGCATATGAAGGAGTGGATCCTGTAACGGCCACCAAGATCTCAGTTAAATAAAGCAAATATACAAAGATGTCATCTGTAAATTCATAAAGCCATAATTCCTACTCATTGGAACTTTGAACAATTAAAGATATGCAGTTTATAAAGCACCAACCAAGAGCTTTTTCAACTTGCTTCTGTGAATCAATTATCTCCTCGAGTTTGTCTAAACAAACTTGAACTTCCTCAAAACTGATCTGATTTTCCTTCATTATCCTGCCTCCAATTTGGATAGCTTCAGAAAGCTGCATTTAGATCATCATGGATCAGGAAGTTCAAGGCTTTACAGTTTAAAACTTGGTTATATGAAAGTGTGGAGCTCATATATGAGAATAGTAACTTTTGCCTGTTCAGTAGTATGAAATAACAAAAGCATTTGAGGTTCAATGATGTATATTTGCCATACAGATAAGCTTTATCTGCAACTTCATAAGAATTCAAATATACCTTTTTGGTGGATTCAGCATCCGCAATTACATTTAGGACTTCCTCCACCCTGTTCAGAAGGGATGTATATTTTTCTCTACTCTCATTTCCCAACTTCATCTCCTTTGCATACCTCAAAGCCAGTTTCTTGTTTCCAGATTTTAAAGAAGTCAATGCTGATTTTCTTGATCTAGAGAAAAAAATTTATGGAAACAGTGAGGAGTGGACTTGATTTCAGGTAGTGCAACCTACATCCTCAACAGAATACAATTTCTAAGAGAGAATAGAGAGCATAATGGATGAAAAACAATGTTTCATAATCACACTTGATGTCTGCAATACATGCCAGCAATCAACCCTCTTCAATTTGTTCATAGTAAGAAGAAAACCCAGTCACAATCTCGTTTGACCGGTGCATTTTTTGCATCATAATGGATCAGTCAATGAAAACCTGGGGTGAGAATCATAATAATCTCTTGATAATGCAAAATCACATGCTTTACGATTCCAATGATTTCCTAATCCATACAGGTCATGTCATCCATGATTATGCGGGCACCTCAAGCCAAAAATACCACATATGCAAGTCAATTACCAAGTTAAGAATATATGTGTGTGTGTGTATATATATATATATTGGAATGCTAAGACAAAATTACCCCTGATAACGCTGATCAATCAGATCAAGTTGTTCTTGAAGCTTTTCGGTTGTCCATATCAAATGCAGAACATCACAATCTAAACTTGAAATACTGGGAACTGCAGCTGGTGTTAGGGAAACTTTTATACCCTGTGAGAGAGGTTAATAAGCTTAGCCTGCTGCTGAGAGAAATATGCATAAGCATACCACATGATGTAATCAATTAAGCTTGTTGAAGTAGTTCTTTTCAGAGATAAGAGAACCTATTTTAGAGGGCAAATAGTTGAGTCAGAAACTTCTGAGAATATCAGAATTTATAGATTGCTTACAAGTAGGTTCGTGATCCAGAATAACTAAGGACATTTCTTTGCTAAATATTTTAACAAAAAAAAAAAAAGAATGGAATAGAATAGCTATTCTGTGATATCAAAACAATGTTTTGAAGTAATTGTAATTACATGGACTTCTTGCTTTGACAACGGTACGGTGTCTGTCAATTGGCTATTATTTTCCAAGAAAAAGAGAAATTCCATAAAAGATTGCCAAGGAGGTTTCCAAGGTCTGTCTTTACAAGAATAAAGTACCAAAGAGGTTTCCAAGGTCTGCTTCATGGAGTATGCTGTCTTACGTGTGCAGGTATGAGTTGTAGATATTGACATGTTAGAAGATAAAGGTTACGTGTACATACAAGGCTTATTCAGACCTATGCTAGCAACTAAACAACCACTAACAGAATAGCGTCAAGTATTGAATTACATATTAGCATTTATTTTTAAATAACCAGTATTCAAGATTTCCTATTAACTTCAGTTGAGGTTGAAAAATTCTTGTTGGCAGAACTAACCGGCCAACTATAAGTTCAACCTCAATCTAGACATCAATGAAACAGATTCAGTTTTCAGAGAAGATAGCAGAACAATATCTAGGAAATATAGTTGAGCAATGGACCATATAGAATACCTCTATTAGTTCCTTCTTAGTAATGGAGAGATACTGTGTGTTCCCACATTTAGACAAGTAACTCAAGACTGCAAATGCTTCACTAGATCCTCTACAAATGTTTTGGAACTTCTTCATCGTAATAACACATGAAGAAGTCCAATGGGTCTCGGATAAAAGTTTAACAACTTCAGCTGCTTTCTCCTGTATATCAATGACAACAGAACATAAACTCATAGTCACAAGATGTCAACTATGGTTGGAAATGATGAAGAGTGAATATGAGCTAGACTTTCTAAATAGATTAAGAATTATATTTTTTTAAATATAGAATTATTGTATTCTTTAGAAGTGTATTATTATAATATTAGTAGCTTTAGGATTTTATTCTTAACTATTAAGTTTTCTATTATATCCTTTTAATTATTTGTTGGATTAGTATTTTGTACTTTAAGCATAACTTTGAACTTCAATTTTATGGAATTAAAAATATCATGACAATTCTCTCAATAGCTTGGTTGTGTGATAAAATCAACTCTTAGGGTGATGCTTAAGGAACTCTCAGATTAGGTCTGACAATTAAGGGATTCTAGGTGTTACTGCTAATTATTCTTTTGTTTTCTACCCCAATTCTAGGTGTGATATCCAAGAATCCTTAAATTTAACCCAAACCACTGAATAGGTAAACAGTATGTGTCCTAAATCAATCAGTATGAAGTTAAAGTTCTTAAGCCCCAAAAAAAATCAGCTGCCAGATCACCATAAACCAAAGTGCAACTTTCGACATAGCCTCTACCTGCAGCACTAAGGACTCTTGACTGGCCTACATACAAAGCTCTGCCATAAAAGACCAAATTAAAATAACATGCCACTTGAGGGGGCAAAATTTGTGAATTGTGTCTAAACAGGCTGTAATAATACCTGCTACAAAAGATTACTATCTCTAACCATACAGATACCGCATAATAAACTATTTATGATCTCTAAAACCATACACAATATGTTTACAAGATAGCAACCTATTTAGATCACCTGATATGTTTTCTATAAAATGTTAAATGAGTTTTAAGCAATCAGAAACTTGAATTAACTTGTTTAACATGTGTATTAAATTTATATATATCCTATCGTATATATGATATATATTCTATTATGTATCTCTTAACACAAATATATGATGATATATGTATATTTATATATACATATATTTAGTGGATCAAATATATTAATGAGATTAACATATTGACCAGTCAAACATGCCCAAATGGGGTTATGTAGATTTAACCTGTTTAGAACCAATTTCCTAACGACTCTAAATGGGTTTTAACTCATTAATACTCAAACCTATTTAGATTAAACTTAAACTCATCCAATTCTGTGCCCCATACGGTTGTGTTAAATTTTGCTAGACCTACATATCACTGTTTAGGAAGAGCTCTTACTAAACCCTTATCTGTAACCCCCTTATCCAAATAAGTTAACCGCCAATACCAACATCCTTCTGTGATAGGAGGGCCACATGTTGTCCGAAGCAGTCAACTCAAGGATGAACTTCATTAGATGTGCTTTGTTTTAAACTCTTTTTTTTTTTGTGTAACCGAGTTTGAACATATTGCTTCGTACCTTAATCAGACTGGTTATGCACTCTTCTAATCCATCCATGCTGGTATGACCAATTCTGTTTTGCTTTTGATCTTTTCTTGAGTTCTAATAGTGACTGACGCGAATTACATGCAAAATAAGCTGTTCAAGCACAATTAAATACCTTGAGCATGAGATTAGAGATAGTGGAAAGCATAACCAATGCACTTCTGGAAGAACTTTGAAGTATGTGTATAGGACAAGCTGGGCAAACTGCCCAAAATATCCAAATTGCAGAAGTAACTACTTTTGAACTATGTGATCTTATCATGAAGGCAAATGATGAAATGAAGGAGCAAGAAGAAGAATTACCAAATGAAAACAACGAGTTAGAGATTGCTCAAGATCATTTACCTAAAGCATGGATGTTTTGCGCAAAGAGAAACACAAGTCAACAATTGTCTATAGATATTCAACTCAAGGATCATAACACACTAATTTCTCCATTTGCTGTTTCCATCTTGTCTACAGTGTTTCACACTCCTAACCAATTATTTTTTGCATTGTTTTTGCTTTTGACAAGGATGAGTTGTCAAGTTCCTTACACATATACTCAACCAAGGATTAGGGTGAAGAATAGTTGAGTAGCAGTAGAAAGAAGAAGAAATAGAGAAATGAGAGAGAAACGAGTGAGAAAAGAGAGGAAGAAGAGAGGAAGAAGAGAGGAAAAGGAGAAAGACAGAGAATTTTCTGGTAATTGAAATCTGTAAATGCATAAGAGTTTTGAGTTGCTATATTCTAGCCTTTTCTATCCCTTACTAATGATTCGGCCTCAAATAAGAGAAATGACAGCAAAAAACAAATCAGAAAAATAAAACAGAAAAGCAAAAAAGAAAATCAAATCTGGCAGAGGCAGTATATCTGCAAGGACCACTAGTACCGAATCCTAAAATTAGCTAAGACTGGCAATTAACTGTAGTGATGAGAATTTTATACTGCTAACCTGGTAACCAGTCATTTGGATAGCTTTAGGGATTGAGGACGCCTCTTGTACACCTTTAGAGGCTTCATAGGCTCTGCAGGTGGTATATTTGATGTGTGGAATGTTGGGCTTGGGTCCTCACCCCTTACAGACTAATTGCAAAGTTTGCTAATTTTTTATTCAAAGCTCCAAGATCAAAGATTTACATCATCCACTACTTCAAAATTCACAAAAAAAACTTTAACAAAGAGAGAATGATGCAGAATGAATGTGAACTAGAATAGATTACAAATCATACTTTTAAAATCTAGAACTATTATATTATTGAGCAGTCCATAAATATAATTTAGAGACTTTAGGATTTTGTTCTTTTAATTATTAAGTTCTCTATTACGATTGTTTAATTATATTTAGACTATGGTTTTTATATCAGCATTGTAAATACCTTTCTAATTGTACTTTTGAGATTATGCATTTTAGTAAACAACTTATCGCGAGGATTGTTTGTAATACAAATCAACTTTACTATGATGCTTAAGAGACCCTCACATTTAGGTGTAATGCTTAAGAGATTCTAGCTGTGACTAGTTTATTTTTCTATGCTTTTATACCAATTCACAGATGTGATATCTAAAGTTTAATAAACTCTTAATTGTCTTATGCAAAAAGAAGAATAATGTGCAAGTAAAAGTAGATAATGATTAATATTAAAAGCATTATAAGCAAATGAGGAGTTTGAACCCAACACCATGCATTTAATTACCACACTTGGCATCAAAGATAAATATCTCTTGCATGCAAAATTCAATGCAGGAGGTTCTATTTATAAGACAAAATTCCTTAAATCTCTGAACCTTCTAAATTATGTGCCTTGACCAGTATCCACAGCAACCAAAACGATTCTAGTTCGCTCTAAATGCACTCCATTTAGAAGAAAGAGCCTCTAGAAGCAACTAGTTAGCTCATTCACTCCATGAGATAAAATTATAAATTCAATATCAGAAATCTTTGCCAAACAAAAAGGAAAGAAATTGGTCATGGTCGAGCAAACTACAAACTTTTAATAGTGGGGCAATAATGACTCGGTCTTCAAGAATGAGTTCCGGTGCCATTCTGGTTCGCACCACCAAATTCCTCACTTTGCTTAATAGCTGAGAGAAGCGCGTACGAGTTGGATCCTCAAGATCCCCAATTCGAATAATATCACCTTCGTTATACATGACGACCTGAAGATGAAAACACAAAAAATTAATAAGCGAGTACCCTAACTATGACAAAACAATCAAAATTTGAGTACCAGAAAAGCACACCAGCACGTCTTCGATACATAAAGGTACCAATCCCCCACGATTGAACCAAATATTCTTCACCTTTAAACAAAAAAAACAAATACCACTTAGTTTGGTGTATAACTGGAGACGAAATCAAAGGAAGAGGTTAAGGAAAGAAAGTGAATGGCTGAATGCCAAACCTGCGAGGGTTGAACGATAAAGAGGCCAAAATGGCGGCAGATGTTGAGAATCAAGTCACGCCAGAAACGGAATTTAGGTTCCCAATCTAATCTTTGGCCGCTGAACGCCTTGAATCGGGCTGTGGCCATTACCTCGTCGTCCCAATCAGGTACCTCCTTTAGATATTCCTTGATGGAACTCAAATCCATTTACACGGTAGAAATGCAGAATTCTTCTAGGGAATTTGTGTTTGCAGTGATAGTGATTTAAATGTAAAGTTCCCGCCACAGTGAAGTCCCTTCTTTTAGGTTTTCGAACAAAAAAAAAAATTAGAGAGAGAGAGAGAGAGTTGAGATTCTTAGCAGTCGCAGAAGTAACAGGCCCGAATTTCCTAGAAAAACGAAACGGGTCGAGATTATTTGAATTATTTTCCTTAAAAAACGGGTTAAAAATGTTTTTTTTGGTGCTAAATCATGAATTAAGCTTCTTCCAAAAATCATGAATTTAAGCTTTTTGTTTCTACTTCAAGTTTGAATTCAAACTGTCCTCATTATCTTTTAATTTAATGTTATTATATTATGTAATAGTGTTTTTAATAATATAAATATACTATGTTATTTGAATTTTACATAATTATAATTATTTTTATAAAAATTTTAAATCTATAATCTAATTTTTATTTGCTCAATTCAAATCTATTAAGGATCCATAATAGATACCTAAAATAACTCAGAAAAAGGTATCAAAATCTTGATTTGATACCTTAGATGTTGTGGCCACTCTTTGGCTTCTGAAAAGAATTACATATTGTGATGTGGATTTGATTATTTAAGTTTTGATTTTTAGGAAGATCTAATCAAAATTGTTTTTTTTCAAGTAATGCTTGTGTAATATTCAACTTAGAAAAATAAATAATTATTTTATAAAATTTATAAGATTATTTTATAATTCAGTATAAATTATTAACTTTTTTTTTTTGTAATTATAACAAGAGCAACACTGCACATATAAATTGTTAAGGTTTATCTAAAAAACTCCAAAACTCGAAGGAAAGAAAGAAGAGAGAGAAAAAAAATGAGAAGAAAAAGGATGTTTACAATAAGAATATAAATCTCCTAAATCATAAATTAAAACTATTTTACATGAAAGTTAAACATAGAAGTTAAAAAGGAAAAATTTTATGTATATGTAAAGAAGGAATACGTGTGATACTAATAAATTTTATTTATAATATACATATCTTAAGTTTTTCACGTACATTAAAAAACTAATTACAAAGTTTACTCATATGGCAAATTGATTATGGATGATGCACTCATTGTCCTTGAGCTTTTTCTCTTTTTAAAAAACCACTCAACATATAGGTAAGAGTATTTTTCTTTGAAACTCGATATGAGTAAAACATATGATAGAGCGTATTCGCCTTTCTTGAAACATATGTTACAAACATTGGATTTTCATGACCTCTTTATTAACTTGATAATAAGATGCATCACTTCAGTTTCCTATGTTATATGGATTAATGAAAAGCTATTAAATGTCATTTATTCATCTAGGGATCATTCATCGAAGGATCCCTTGTCTCTTTATTTATTTATTATTTGTGCATAAGCTTTTTTGGTTCTTCTAAGGAAGCAAAAGAAGTCGGGTGTACTCTATTATGGGGCTTCACCAATAAGTCACTTGTTTCTTATAGATGATTACATTATCTTTGATAGGATAAATCAAATGAAAATCTAAAGAATTAAGAGGATCCTAAAATAATATTATGAAGCATCAAGTTAAACAATCAAACCATTAAAAAATTTATTATCTTTTTTATTAAAGGAATTGGTAGGAACCTTAGAAGGACTTTGAAGTAAATCTAGATTTTGGTGAATCCAAAATGTTAGAGATAATAAGATCCATTAGCTTCCATGATTAAGAATTTATAAATCAAAAAGTGAAAGTGGTTACAATTTCGAGACCTCCATAGTTTTAACCTAGTCGTGTTAACTTGAAGGCTTATTTAGTCTCCTGATTTTGTGCTTGGTAAATTGTTGAGAGCAAAATACTTCACTAGTAGGGACTTCTGAAGTGCTCAATTAGGACATTGGCCAAGTCATTCCTGGTGCAGCATCCTGGCCGAGCGGGAATTATTAAAATAAGGCTTGTGGTAGAAGGTTAGAAATGGGCAATGTGGTGATGTATGAAAAGATAAGTAGGTTCTTCGACAACTTAGGCATTGGATATGGAGCCCTTATACTTGCCATTATACCATTAATAAGGTATGTTAATTTTTTTTCATAACGAAATATGGAATGTGCCATCAAAAATAGCATATTCTCCCTTCTAAAGCCCATTATGTAACTAATATTTCTCTAAGCCACAAATTGCCTCTTAACAAGCTTGTTTGGCTATGGTCAATACTCTATAAGATTGGTATTTCAAGGCTCGAATTAGTTAAGAACATGAGATGGGATAGGTCTAAATAATAAGAATTATGATCAATTAGAAGAAATTAAGGCATGCCCCAATGGTTCCTTAAAATGCAAAATTTCATCAGTCTTACCAACTAAAAAGCGACTAGAACAGAAAGAGATATCACTTCATCCAATTTATGATATATGTAGTGAAATCGAGGAATCAAGTGAGCATTCATTTAAGGATTGTAGCTATGCTAAAATGTTGTGGAAACATAATCCACTACTAGGTATTCTTTATAATTCTTTACATTTTTATGTCAAGATTAAATCTTGAATCTTCTTAGATAGATGGTAAAACAAAGTTTATGATAACACTTTGGCATATGGTAGAGTAGAAACCAATGGATCCATAATTTTTTTTTTTTTAAAAAAAGAGTGGACCTTTATTGTCTGATCATGAAGCTGGTATAGGACCTTTATGAGTACAAATAAGCAATGGAGCAAAAACAAAGCACATCTCAATTCCCTTACCTTTAATTCAAACTTCATGGACTATTCCATCGATTGAATATTTAAACTAAATAATGATGTCTTTATTGATAATGATGGAATGATGGGATTAGGTGTGACATGCAGGGATTACAATGGCAGGGTAATCTTAATAAGTAGGCGATGACTACCTTTATCTGATTATGCAAAGATTGCAAAGTTATTTACTTTACAATATGGAATTGAGTTAGTAAGAAGAAGAGGTATACAAAATTCCATTGTCGAAAGGGATACACAAAGGATTATTCTAAGGAATCTCTTCTAAGCACTAGTACCTTGGGGAATTTGTTTTAATATTGAATGATATTGTTGAACAATTTAAGTTGTTTTTGTTTTTTTTCTACGAACTGAATTCTTAAGTCATATAATAAGGTGATTAATGTCCTAACTAGAGAGGCTCTATATGTAAAAGCTCAAACCCCTACTAGGGATTCTAAATGTATAACTCAATAATAGTAAAATAAATAATATTAAAATTTATAATTTAACAGAAGCAATTAAAGTTTAGAGTTACATTCTTTGCACGTTCACTTAAAATACCCAACAGGGGCTACGGAAATGCCCTTAAAACTTAAATAGAAAGAAAAAAGAGAAAAAAATATTATTAACCTCTACTCAAAACTGACGAAACAGAAGAGTTAATTTCTTAACTAGTTTCTACCTTGACTTGTTGGCATATGAGGCATTTCAAGACGAAATCAACAATATCCCTTTTCATCCTGCTATACCAGAATCATGGCAACATATTTTTGTACATCTTGGTTCTTCCCGGGTGTATGGTGAACTTCAAACTGTGGGCCTCTCTCATGATCTCTCTCTTCAACTTACTATCACTAAAAATACACAATCTATCCTGAAACCAGAGCAACTCATCTAATCAAGGTACTAGCATTCGAGTTTTATTAAGAATAAGCTCCATTGGTTGTTTTATGTTTTGTACAACCTTTTAATTTTCCGTATTAGTGGTAAAGCGTTGATATTTTTACTGAGTTAGTGTAATTCACCCATTTATTATTAATTATTTTATATCAAAACAACCAAGATCCGGATCCTAAGCAGGAAAAAACTAGTTAAGAGATTGCCTCTTCAATTTCGTCAGTTTCAAGTAGAGGTTAATCATATTTTTTTTTCTCTTATATTTTTTTCGTTTAAGTTTCAAGGGCATTCTCTTATATTGGGCATTTTTAAATGAACGTGTAAGGAATGTAACCTCAAACTTTAATTGTTTATGCTAAATTATAAAGTTCAGTATTATTTATTTTACTATTACTGAGTTATACACTCAGAATTCCTAGTAGTGGTTTGAACTTTTATGGTTGGTATCATAACAGTATTTCTCGGAACCATTTCTTGTACATAGGGTTAGAGTAAATTTAATGCAACCCAAATCTCAAACTATTGCTATGAAATCTAGGTAAAGGAACATGAGGAGAGGAAGACCCCTGCTAGATAGACCAGTCCAGGAGGGATCGCTTTGGGATGATGTTGATCAGCTCTTCGAGATGTTTAAAAGACTCAATTTTGTCCAGCAAACTAGGGAGAAGAGAAGGGTGTAACACCTAAGTGTTATTATTTTTATTTTGTAATTATTTGAATTTTTTTTTATTTTTAATTAATTTAATTTGATTTAATTTAATTTAATTTTATGAAAATAAAAATAATAATAATGATAAAATTGGGTAAAAATATTATTTGGATTTAATTGAAATTGATTTTGGGAAAAAGGGGTGAAAATTTGGATTCTGGGGTGCTTTTGGAAAGAAAATCGAAAACAAGGGGTCAAAACGCAATTTAAAAAGTTGTGCCACGTCAGCAGCCACGTCAGCAGCCACGTCAGCGGCCCGGTCAGCAGCCTCGGCCA
>NW_019014635.1:502021-515139 GCF_000150535.2 Carica papaya
AGAAATGGAGTTTGAACATTCAGTCTAGGGAGATTTGTTAGTATCAGAATATACTCAAAAATTCCTCGAACACTCTCTCGCATAATATTGATCACTCCCGTATATGCGATAAGTGTTGTTAAAGTGATAACAATGTCGGTATCCATAATTCTTGCCATAGTGCTGGTAATTCTTGTCGCGTCCTACTATTGGGACTTTGGGAGGAGCCTGAGATGCGGGTCTTGGTCTTTTTTTATACTGGTTTAGTGTAGTAAGTGTTGGCCTGTGATATGAAACTAGGGTCCTGGAGTTGCCCACTACTGAGTAAAATATGTAAAGATTACTCTCTATTAACTGTGCCTTGGTCAAGACTGTCAAATAAGTGCCAAGCTCGAATAAATATAGCTGTTGTCTGATCTTGGGACGAAGACGCCATTCAAACCTTCTTGACTTCCTACCTTCATCGGTCATGCTCTCAAGGGAGTATCAGTCTAACTCTAGGAATTTTTGAGTATATTCTGATACTAACAAATCTCCCTAGACTGAATGTTCAAACTCCATTTTTTTTAAATGTCAAAGATGTTCCAGAGGATACTCATCATTAAAGGCTGTCAAAAATTATTCCTAAGTGACTAGAGTGGGTAGAGTAGTCTGCTTAAGTTTCCACTAATGTCCTGCCTCACCTACAAGCATGTAAATGGTAAGGATAACCTTCTGTTCAAGAACCATCTCAATGGTCGCGAAGGTCTTCTTTATCTCTATTAATTAGTACTCAGTTTCTTCAAAAGTAGATACCCCTACAAAAGTTGATAAATTAAGTCTCTTATACCTCTTGATATAGTCCGAGTCCATCATAGGCAGAGCTGGGTCCTATTGAAGGGGAATTAGATTATGCTGGAAAAGAACTAGGTGGCCCTGTGGCGGCACCATGTTAAACAGTGGAGGCACTAGATTATACTGTGGTGATGCTGGATGGTACTGTGGAGGAGTTAGGTTGTACCGTGGGGTTACTGGATCCTCTCAGTGTGGAGGTAGCTCATGCTGCAGCAGGGGTGGAGGAGATCAAGTGACTCCCTTCTCTTCTCCCTAGTTTGTTGGACAAAATTGAGTCTTTTAAACATCTCTAAGAGCTGGTCAACATCATCCCAAAGCGATCCCTCCTGGACTGGTATCTAGCAGGGGTCTTCCTCTCCTCATGTTCCTTTACCTAGATTTCATAGCAATAGTTTGAGATTCGGGTTGCATTAAATTTACTATAACCCTATGTACAAGAAATGGTTCCGAGAAATACCGTTATGATACCAACCATAAAAGTTCAAATCACTACTAGGAATTCTGAGTGTATAACTCAGTAATAGTAAAATAAATAATACTGAACTTTATAATTTAGCATAAACAATTAAAGTTTGAGGCTATATTCCTTACACGTTCATTTAAAAATGCCCAATATAAGAGAATGCCCTTGAAACTTAAACGAAAAAAATATAAGAGAAAAAAAAAATGATTAACCTCTACTTGAAACTGACGAAATGGAAGAGAGAATCTCTTAACTAGTTTTTTCCTGCTTAAGATTCGAATCTTGGTTGTTCTGATATAAAATAATTAATAATAAAGGGGTGAATTACACTAACTCAGTAAAAATATCAACGCTTTATCACTAATACAGAAAATTAAAAGGTTGTAGAAAACATAAAACAACCAATGGAGCTTATTCTTAATAAAACTCGAATGCTAGTACCTTCATTATCTGTTTAACTGAAAACATTCATATTTTCTTGACTAATCTTTAAATTCTCGAATGTTGTTCATTAATATAAGAATCAGAATAGCAATCTGACAATATATATTTTAGAAGACATATAACAATTAACCCTTCACTATTTCTCAAAATTGGATTCCTTATCATATTCATCTCTATTATTTTACCTTTTTCTACAGATGTCGTTGGGGGTCCATATGGATCCCTGCTACATGTGGACACAAACATTTTCTCTTTAATTAAATAATCACCTACATACCCTATCTGGTAATAGGTGCCATAACACACAACCGTCTCAATACTTCATCCGATATGAGCGTAATTAAAATAATTTTCAACTCCGTCTGGTATGGGACTTATCAACCCATACGACTGAGGATAACGTCCACGGTAGGATTCATCCTATGTACCAAGCTCGTACACTCTTTCCCACGACACCTTACAAACCCTTTTATTCAACAACATTAATTCACGCATATCTTTTTTTATTTACCATTTAGTCTTAAAAGACACGTATATCAATATTTCAAGTAACACATGAGCACAAAATTCATATTTTAGAGTACGTGAGTGAAATAAACATATATTATGCTGTCAAAAACGTATTATGCACATAATAAAACTATAAGACAGCATAGATTAAGAAACCTTATCATGTTAACCATAGATTTAAAGTGAATAAATTAAAATAAATAGATCAATGAATAGATAAGCATAATAAGCAACTTAATAAATAATTGATACACTCATAACAGGCACATACTAACCGATTACTTATGCTATTATTAACTTATACTTAATTAATCAAAGGGTCGCCAATCATCTAAAATTTCGATTTATTGCTAATTTGGCTTCAATTTAACTGTAATAGGAAAAAATGGTGAGGGATTTTTACCTTGGATCAGTATCCAGAATATCACCTTTTCAGTATGGTTCTTGACGGTTCCCAGTTGTTGGATTTCTTGAGTTTTCCTTATAAGATCGAAACCTATATCAAATGGTGTGAAAATACATGAGAAAAAGACAAAAATCTGACTGGGAGTCAGGTTGGGGTTCTAGCATGGTGGCACTACCGTCCTCTGCAGCCTGGTCCTCTTTCTCCGACTCTTCCTCCTCTCGGTCAGGCCCATTTTGGTCAGTTTTCAATGAAAATATGTTTAAATTATGGTTAAGATGTGTTTCTCGGTGAAAGAAGGGGAAAAACATAAGCTTACTAGAGGTTTCGGCTTTCCGATATGGCGGCTCAGCTAGGCTCAACCATCCCTCCTTCGCGGTTAGCGGCTTTTTTATGTCACCCTGTGTCGAAAACATATTAGGCGGCTAAAGAGTGGAGAAAACAGGGAACAGGAAGAAAATACGATTTACGAGAGCATTTTAGGATTTCTGGTGCAACGGCGCAACTATGCTCTGCCACCTCCTTCTCGCGGGTCATGGTCCTCCTTGGTTTTTCCTGCATTAGGCTTAGTTTAAACAGCCTACAGTGAGGAGATAGGGACAACAGAAAGAAAAATCGTGCTTACCAGTGCGTTTTGGGTCTTCGGTGCGGTGGCACTAACGTCATCTGATGGCTGGCTTCTCCTCTGGCCGACCTTCTTCTTCTTCTCTGGCGAAGTGAGTTCGACTAGGGTTAGGGTTTCGATGGAAGAGAGATTTAAATTACCCTTCCCCTCGATCTGGGTCGTCCATCCGGGATGCGTGAATTACCCTCATCCGTCTAATTTCGTCTATTAGAGAAACAGATCTAAGTCGTTCGATCAAAGACATAAGGATCGTCCGATCGAACTTATCCAAAAAATCAATTTGGACCGTCTGTGCCAGTGTGTCTGCCACACAGCGCGTCCTGGCTCGCCATGCTTTTAATATGATCGTCCTATGTGGCCCATACTTTTTTTTTTTTTTTTGCAATTTGAGCCATGCTTTCAAATTTTTGTTTTAATCATACCCTCACTTCATTTATAGTTTCGTCATACTTTCTAAAATTATTTTTAAATTCATCCAAAATCCATATACCTAAAAAATAATAATTAAAATTAAATCTTACAATTTTTATTATTATTTTACAGATTAAATTATATTATTTTAATTCTAAATCTCGAGTTCGGGATGTTACACTACACATCTCTGATGGGTTATAACTCTCGCAAGAGTAACCCTACTTTATCTATTTTTTTACTTATGCAAGAGATTTGTGTTTCGCTCTCTTAATGAAAAAAATATATATATATATATATTTTTTCAGAAAAAAACTTTAAAATATTAGAAAATAAACACCATATTCTTATTTTTATGAAGTTTTTAATTTTTTTTTTTTATCTAACTCGTTATCTAATTCCATTCGTGTATCCTCTTAAAATTAATAACTTATGTACATAACAATCTAAATATATAATAACTGTAATAAATATATGCATTTTTTATAATAAATAACTGCTATTCTTGTATTAAGCATTTTATAGAAATTCTTTTTGGGTAAACTCATAGGTTTATTGGTTTTTTTAAGACCAATGACAACACACTAGACAAAAAAAGATTAATACAAACTAGAAATGGATCCAAAAAAAAAAAAAAAAAAGTCTCTAAAAATTTATTTAGAAGTTAATAACTAAATTTATATAAAAGTAATTTAGTTTGGATAGGCGTACTACATTTTTAGTAACCCAATTAAGACTATTTTGTTTAAGAAAAGAAAAAAACAAAGGACTAGTTTGGACTCATTGAAATCAAAATGCTATTGAGGCTAAAGTTCAAATGTTGATTTTTACATATAAAATAAATAAATAATTTCCATTCTAATAGCTAGGGAAAAGGAGACCGAGACGTATTGACATCAAACACTGTATGTTAGGTCTTCTAAAAATTTTACTACTTTTTACGTAAATCAAAACAATCATAAAATTAATTCTTAAAATCTAATTAATATTTCCAAATCAATCAAACCAGTAAATCAAAAGCAATGCAAATAATAAAATAAAATGACACAAGATTTACGTAAAAAAATCATCCAATATAGAAGAAAAAAATCATATGTTAAATTACGAGTCAAATTCATTATTAAAGTAAAGAAGTACAAGATATTCTCAAGTAATTTACACTTACGATTACAAGAAGTGAGAAACTATATCAATACTTTTCTAAACAAACTCAATTCCTTCTTAGATGTGTGAGAGAAATGAGAAATAATTTATTTTCTCTTACTACGACATGTTTCTAATTTTTTTTTTTCATGTTTTGTGCGGGTTTAAGAGAAATAATTGAAGTGAAAAATATACTTATGTTCTACCATTCAGTTGTGCGCACATGTATAAATATATGAGAGGGAGAAAACTGATTCTTGAGAAATTTTATTAAAAGAAAATCATGCATAAGTGATTTTAGAGAAGATTTCAAGAGAGAAATTATCATAAGTTCTTTTGTTAAGGATTACATAGAAAACTATTCATTATCTTATAGTCATAATTCTCTCTAATACTAAAAATATAATGTTTCAAGTTTAAAAAATTAAACTTTATTTACTAGACTCCATAATATATCTAAGAAACTAAAGTAGAGAATAAAATAAATTACAACAATTTTATTTAAGATATTATATTTGAATAATATTTTTAGTATTTTTTAATTTTTTAAAATCCAATATTTTAATATCAATAGCAATTGTACCAATTACTCTAGTTGGTGTCAGTAATTTACCATTTTTAATTACTATTCTACTTCGCATGATCTTTAATTTATATCATAATGTTAATAGAATCACACAGCAAGTATCAAATGATATGGACTGATAGAGTGAATGCAAGCATATACAAAATTGAAAACTGGTGCATGGTTAATTGTATTATTAAATATCTTCACATTATTTAATAATTTTATTTATTTTCTAAACAATTTTATATACCATAAGGGCTGTGTGTTAATTAATTTAAACTGTTTAAAATGTAGCTAGTTGATTTTGTAATAATAAAAAATTCATGTAACTAATTTTTAAATGTGTTCGTAAATTTTAAAATCTCTACATAACATATATTTAATGTTGTAAAGAACACAAAAAAAAAAAAAAAAACGTTAATTATGATTAATAATCTAATTACAGCTTCAAGATCTCCGAAACCGCTAGTATTAAGTACTAAGTATTAAAAAATATATATAAACACTTAAGAAACAATTTAAATATTAAATTTTTTAAAAAATAAGTTTACTTTTAAAATTTTTTAAAATTTTAATATATATTTTTTTCCTCTGGGCACGATCAAAGAGATTTCTTCAGGGTGGATTAGCCAGAGAAAAAAGTTGATGGGCTGTGAAAGGTGTTTTGGGTCAATGGGGCCCGTGATGCCCTAAAGTATGGCCTCGCCTAAATCACCAAATTATACATTTTGTTTTTACTTTCCTTCTTCTTTTTATTTGTTTGGACAACATATATACAATAATATTAAATACCCATTACATAATATATATATATATATATATATATATATGTATGTATGTATTCGTATACATATATTTCTGTTGTGATAGACTTTGCTTCATGATGATGTTACGCTCGTGTCAGTAATTAAACTTCAAATCACGATCACTATGCACCTTATCATTTTATGGACTCTCTTCAATATTTTGTCAAATGCTTCCTTTTTATGTTATTGAATTATACAAATATGTGTTGTGTGTGAACTTGTATATAATTCAGGTATAATTTTAACTGTCATTCGTGTGTCATTTTCACATAAAGAAATATACGGAGATCTCTCCGAGCAGAGAGTTTTTTTTTTTTTTTTGAAAAATTACTAATTTACATAAACTAATTTTATTAAAAAAAAATATCTAATTAAATGATGTCACGTGTTAAATATGGTAATATACGGTAAATACGTTAAAAATATTTAAGAATTATATTTAACTTGTATAAATTAAAAAAATATGTATTTTACTAATTTTTGACATCAGTACTCATAATACAAATCTAATAGAAAGTTAATTATACATTAGATAATAAAAGAAAAATAAATTAAATACAAGAATAATTATATCAAATTGCAAGAGAAATTATAGTCATAAACTCGTATAATTGACCAAAAAATTATATCACAATTAAATTTCAAAAACATAACAATCGGATCCCAAAATCATATTACAGTCATATTCCCATATCATATATTTATTTCTATCTCTCATCAAATCAATGTTGGTAATCTACAAGTAGCAATTTGTAGACCGAAAAATTATGTTGAGCATGTAACATAGATTTGGTAAACGTAGTTGTAATATGTTTTTGAGAGGAAACATAAGGGAGATAACTTTGTCTTACATAAGTTCTTATATGTAGTGGCAAACTACCTTTATGTGATTAGTTTGTTCATGATTTACAATATTAGTGGCAATTCGAATGACACTTGTATTGTCACCATGAAGTAAGATGGGATGATCATTAGTCACACCTTAGTTCCATAAAGTTTCCTAATTAACAAAGGACATAGATCGATACTCTATTTCAATAGATGATTTGGCTACTTGTTCCTATTTCATATATTTCCAAGTAATGAAAGAGGATCCCAAGAACATACACCAACCTGAGGTACACCTAGGGTTAAGATAAACAATATGGTTTGCATATGCAAATGCAGTTAAGTTAATAGATGAATTAGAAAGGAAGAATAACATCAATTTGTTGTACTAATTAGATATCGAATGATGCAATGGACTATTGAGAGATAAAGACGTCTAACGTCTGAAACATAATATCTAACCACTTAACTTGTTAAAGAAATATTTAGGCAAATGATTGTTAACTAATTGAGAATTTCAATAATGCATTTATAAAAGACCTAAATTAGGTCATGGTTGACCTCTATCTTTTTGTAACTTGATATTACTTTCTTGCACATACATTACTATCAGTTAAATAAGCTAGTTGAATTATATTTTCTATATTTTTGTCAACAAGTCATGAGACCATGATTAGTATAAGTGTAATGACCTAGAAAAAGACAAGAAAAGAAAAGAAAAAAAAGGACCAGAGGCATACGCACCTCTGGTTGAAGAAAAAGAAGCTTGTACGAGGCTGTCTCGAGGAAGAAGGAGCGTGTGGGATTCTATCTGCCGCTTTTTATAAGAGAGAGAGAGTGTCGTACATGGAAAAAGAAAGAGTCGATAGAGAAAGAGAAATCCGTGTAGAAAGAGAAGAAGAAGAAAGATGAGGAGGACGACGAAGCGAAGACGACAACGATAGTGGCGAGCATCTAGATCTGTTTTGATCCGCACGAAAAAAGAACCGAAAGAGAGGAAACTTAGTGATGCACACGATAGTGAGAGCCGGAGAAGAAGATCGGAAAACGGCGGTTGATTATGTGATTTTGTGGACCGGCGACTCCTTTTGGCATGATTTCATCATATATATATAAGATCTGAGCTCACAACGCGTACCACAGTGATGAGTGGCGCTTCCGATGATGGTGCATATGAGCATCGGTGACAATGCATGGCAACGCATGGAGGCTCGCGTAGAGATTCTAGTGGTCACACATGGTGAGTTTTAAAACGTGTGAACCTTGAATGCTTTAAATTTAATTATTTTTTCTTATACATAGATTAATAATTCATTTAAACCATTTAGAATGTGAGTTAGGAGCTACTTTAGATTCACTGTTGATTGAAGTAAACGTGACAGGATAAAATTTGTATCGAGTGAATTTTTCATGAATTAGAATTGAGAGTGGAAAACAGTCAGTGCGATTGTACTTATAAATATAGTTTATCTGTTTAAGCGATTAATCAACGATATCTACTATGCAATTTTTAGAGTTAATTAATTTAATAACTGCGTGCAGGATTCCAACAGAATTCTTATTCTTATAGTTAAATTATGTTATTTGGTTATTCTTCATTCTATTTATGTTTTATTATTGGTATATGTATTAGATATTGTGAGGATGTTTACTATAATTAAGAAATTAGGGAAATTGAGAATTTAGATTAAATTAAATTATTAAATAATTAGGAAGTATAATAATTAAGCATTCAAATTAATCTTAGATGCAATTAAATTTTAAAATAGAAAATTCTGTAGCGATGAAATAAATAAGTGATTATTAAAAGACTTTAAAAATTTATTTAACTAATATTAAAGAGGTGTGTGTGTGTGACCAATTTAGCCTGTGATTTAGGTGAACTCTGCCTGTGGATGCAACCTTAATTATATATGACTGAAAAGTCTCATACTTGAGTTCTTGCTCGTCCTCAAGTGATCTTAAATCCATTCCACAATAAAACCATTAATGAAATCCTCCCCATCAAGACTATATTACCTCAGGATAACGCAAAATAATATACACGAAGAGACAACCATCTAGGGAAGATAATTCAACAACTTTAGAATATAGACCCCATCTAGTCTCATCTTATTCTTAGAAATTAAATATCTAAAATATTCTGAGTCATTTAACCATTCATAATATCCAAGTTTTATAACCCGAAACATAATCAAACTCAGTTGGTAAAAGAGTAGGCATACATGCAACTTTATTTTTCTTTTTTTTAAGTACCTTATTAGTTGTCTGAAATGTTAGTCAACCTTTTTATGTGAGTGCACACATTGGTGATGTCGGCCCCCAGTTATTTAGTTGGTCACACTCCCGAATGGCCACTAGCTCTACTCATAACCACTATTTTATTTTACAAACCAAATCGGTCCATTAAGGAGAAAGCCCTCCCTACCAAAGGTAGCTACATTCCCAGACTCAAAATTAAGACCCCTGGTTAAGCTAGCATAACACTGAACTACTAAGGTACGCGATTTAGTGGTGTAAAATTGAGTGATCAGTGGAGTAAGTTTTTTTTTCTTTCTTTTGGCTACTAGCTCTACTCTAGCAACCGTTTTATATTTTGAGTCAAATTGGTCCACTGAGGAGTAAGCTCTCCCTACTAAAGGTAGTTATATTCCCAAGGCTCAAACTGAAGACCTCTGGTTAAGCTAGCATAGCGCTGAACCACTAATCTACGCCCCTTTGTGGTGTAATATTCAGTGATCAGTGGAATATTTTATTTTTTTTCTTTTTGCATACATATATATCTAATTTTATACCAAAATACGCTTTCTTTTGTAAAGAATTATTCAATTTAGACAAAAAAATAAATTTCATGACTCAAAGGATGTAGAAGATACTAAACTCTTAAAACTTGAATAAACTAAATAAGGTCAAATAATTCCATTGCTAAACTGTTTCCACAAACAATCACATCCCAGTACATATAGATTCAATTGCATAATTATCATCATAGGTAGTCATGACACAACAGGACACATCAAGATCAAACAATAGAACTTCATTAAGGTTTAAAGGACAACAATAAATATAAAGAATTAAAATACCATTCCCTGACTCTTAAATGCAATTATGTCACCATAGTTAGCAAAACAGAAAAATAAAAAAAAAAGATGACAAAAGAAACGAAACTCACATGAAATTTTAATGGAATAACATCCACTGCAGCCTTTCTGAAGTTTGCAAAAAACCTAAAAATATACTGACAAATACTAAAGGGAAATTAAGCAAGCAAGTTAGTGGTAAAAGAGAGAATGAAACTAAAAGATATAAAAGATAAAGAAAATTTGAAAAATAAACATAAAAAATTAAAAAAAAATGTAAAAGTGAGACTAACTATCTGAAGGTGGGTTGGGTGGGGCTAAAATCCTATATGTTAAAAATATGCCATCATATAATGCTCCATTCGCCTTTCGCTTTCTTCAATTCTTTCCTCTCCCCTACTAAGCTGCTCTAATCTCCCCTCTGTAGTGGAACTTGAACTAGAACCTGTTCTTATATCGGCTTGGGGAGAACTAGGCCCACCCCCATCAATGGAGTCATCAATCACTACGTTCCCATCCTTTAAAACCCAAGTATTCCTTCTCCTCTTAACCATTCCCATTCTTTAAATATATGCTATGTCTAGGGGTTCCACATCATAACCCTTGGTTAGGCTCTGTGTTGCTTCGGCAAAAACGCTTAAGTTCTTTGTGACATAGACCCCCATAACAATATTACATTTTTTTTGTGCAATGCTTTTTATTTTGTAAATAAACCGTGCACCCAAATTCATCTTTTCATTCTTCACTATGCACTATAAATAGAATAAGCCAGTTTTATCAACTACCATGGTACTCTCATTTCTACATGAAACACTACATGCAATGTATTTATGGAGATACTTCAATGTGTAGCTACTGAGAAGAGTTCTCTTGGAGCTATTTGGGTTGTAATGAAGGGCTACACAACGAATCTCCAACCACAACTCAACTAGCATGAAGGAAGTAGAGAAATCAACATAACTATTTCTATATGTAGCACTATTCACATATTCAGAAGTATAAAAGCCACAATGCACTGCAAAATTAGAAACATGAATGCTAAAGTCCCTATTCATGAGACAAAATTTGATTACATCCTTGTTTTCTAAACAATCATCAACAAGTACGAAAGTCGTTAAGAATTCATAAGTTAATTCTCTATAAGATGGCCTGCGGATGTTCACAAGACATTCTCATCCTAAAATGGAGATCAACCCCATAATTTCATCCTGCAATCCCAATATTTCTAAATTAGAAAAATAAATATACATATGGGGTTTAATTTCGCACTTTTTGATGTATTAGAATCTTTCTTGATGTGTTTCATTGTTGATTATAAGCACTCGATCAATCACCACCTTTAGCAGTGTAGCAATACTCTCTCGGGCGAATGTCTTCGATCGCTTTTTTTCTAGTAGACATTGTTCTACATTTAAAAGAAAACTATTCAAAGTGGGTACAATAGATCAATGAGACTACAAAGCATAGCCATAGGAATTATGTTATTGCTTCTTAAAACAAATAAAAATTAGACTAACATTAGGTATTTTACATGTAAGAACAATTTGTAAAGCACCTAATAGGATTAATCTAACTTCATCAATTAGTTCCATAAACTTAACATGATTAATAATGGTGAGAAACATCAAGCAAGAACACTCATTATGTACAACACCCAATTTGAGTTCAAGAGCAATTATACAACTTAGAATCCTATATTTGAAATTCATGGCATAATTGGGGCAAAATCAAACATAAATAACATACCCAAGCAAAACACATATCAATTCCACCAATAATTCACATCATAATTACCCAAAACCATGACAAATTAAAATTGAAAAGGAACCCGAAAATTGAAATTCATGGCGTAATTGGGGTAAAATCAAATATAATTAAAATACCCAAGCAAAACCCATATCAATTCCACCAATAATTCACATCATAATTACCCAAACCCTGAGAATTCAAAATTGAAAGTGAACCCTAGAATAAAAGAATAAACATGAGAAGGGGAAGAAACTTACCTTATGATGTGAATTTTTTAATAAAGTGTAAGGAGATTGAGTGAGTTTTGAAAAAGAGAGATTGTTTTTTTTTTTGTTAAGAAAATAAACAACAATGAGAGAGAGATTGGGGCTAGAGAGGGGATATGTTGGAAAAGAAGAGGAAGAGTATATGAGGGGTTTTATACAAGGGTTTAAAAGAGCCTATGTTTTTGGATTTTTTTTTTCCTGAAACACGTGCAACAAGGTCATGCATTAGAATGACAAGGGCATATGTTAAAATAATACGACTATATGTTAGATCTAGGAATTACAGAAATGATTATGGCTTAACCCACGACTGTGGTTTCCTTGTGCGGGAGAAGCACGAGCGTGTGCACTTGACAAACGACCGTGTGATAATTATTGCATGTGCTAAAACTTTGTGTTTCCTATTTGAAGTGAATTTAAACTTACTAACTAAAAATAATTCCTAAATTTCTAAAGTTTGAAAGAAAAAATACAAATATAAATATATATTTCGGTTGCCTCACAGTCAGCGCTTGTTTTCTGTCTTTAGCTTGATGTAACAAACATCTTCAAGAGTCATCAAGAGGGATAATAATAGTCATGAGCTCATCACCAGCATTGTATGGTTTTAATCGTTAACCGTTAACCCTAAAAGTACTTTTCTCCAGGTGAGTTACTTCAATTGCTCTACTTGACCATATCTGAGTAATTGTGAATAGACTCGACCAACTTGCTTGTAAATTATTTTGAAAAAATAAAAGTCGAGAGTTGAAGAGGAGTACATGTTGTCTAACCTTGAAGTTTTGTTGCAATATGTGTCGATTGTGCCTATTTATCTGTTCCTGATAGGTCAATGCATTTTCATATGCATTAAGAGGCAACACATCTAACTCATTAAGTTGAAGAGCTCGATGTTTACCCACAATTTTTAAATCAAAGTTTAAAAATTTCAGTTCCCAATATGTTTTATGGTATAACTTTACTGGTGAGTGACATGGCTTCACAAAGACAACCCTATATGGAGACATAC
>NW_019014635.1:518395-532898 GCF_000150535.2 Carica papaya
TTTGGGCTTGTTCGAGTCTTATTGGTAATGGGTGAATAAGCCTTGTGTAGGGGCTGTATTAGTTGAGTTGTTTTAAGTATTTTAGATTGTTTTATTTAGTTTGAGTTAATTAAGCCCATATAGTCAAGTGTAACTTATTTGAGCTTAAGTCTTGTCTTAGTGTTATTATAAGAATGAACCCATAACTATATGGTGCCACAAATGATTAACGATATTGGTTAAGAAGATTGGAGTTACAAGGAGTCACATAACAATTACATGCCTATAATTAGCATAGTTATTGTTGGAGTTACAATTGTAATTATCACATAATTAGCCTAGTTATTGTGGGAGTTACAATTGTAGTTATTATGTTGTAACTTATAATTGATTTCTTTGGCTATAAATACCAAAGGAACTCTTCTTCGTGGACATCAAGAGTTGTAATCAAATATTTCAAAATTGAGTTGAGAGTGTTTTACCTTTCTTTTCACTTTATGCACAAGGTGTTGATTTGGAATACAATTGTTATCACTTATATTTCAATTTTGATTTCCTATTTAAATTGTTTTTGGTGCTTGTTTGGATTGGGTTCAAGAGATATCGTTTATCTTTTTTGGATTCTATTTAACTTCTACCACTTGGGTGATTGAACATATTTGATTCTTTTTTACTTGTGATCTAAATATTGTTCTACACCGATTGAAGAGTTCTAAGGCTCAAGAAAGGGTATTGGGGTTCTGCATCAAGTGTCATAAATAGAAAACATACTCTAGATAAGGATAGGAGTAGGAAGAGCACTGGGTTCATTCAAATGGTACACGCAACCTTGTGCTATAGGCCGGGGTACATCCTTTAGTCACTGGGGGGCAATCCTTTATAAGGTGTTGGGTGCTTCTTCATCGATAACAGGCGTTATTGATACGCAGACAGGGTAGGTCACCATGCGAGCGACCACAATGCTAACAAGGTTGGTTATATTAGGTAGGTTGAACTATAGGTGAACGCAAAGTAGGGGGGAGAGAGCAACTTTAGTTTATTTATAAAGGTGGCTACTTATTCGGTCACGTAATCTCCTTCTAAGCTATTGGGGTTGTTGTTCGGTACGAACTCGGGCAATGCATTGGTGCTTGGCTGAGATGAGATCTTCAGCCAACTGGGCATGTTCGAGCACCTCGGCATACGCTTGGGTCTCAGCATCGCGACCCGTTCATAGATGTTGGCACAAAGGCCCTTGAAAAACTTCCTAACTTTTTGGCTCTCGGGGGTGACCATTAGAGGTGCAAACCTAGACAATTGAACAAAATAGGCTGCATACTAGAAAACTATTAGACTCCCTTAGTGGAGGTCTTGAAATTCCTCCTCATTCTTTTCCTAAACATAGGCAGGGAAGAAGTTATCAAAGAATGCATCCATGAAAACTTTCCAGGTGGTAGGGGTAGGAAGGACTTCCTTTTTAAGTCGCCACCAGTGTTCTGTTTTGCCGTTTAGCATAAAAGCTGCAAGGGAAACTTTCTGTTCGTCAGTCAGGTTTAGAACAAAGAAGAGCTTCTCTATCTGTAGGATCCAGACTTTGGCTACTAAAGGTCAGGGCCACCTTGAAAGTGTGGGGGTTAAGTTTCCTAAACTCTACTACGTTGTAGGACATGGATCTTTTGGTGTTTTAAAATTCGGGCCAGGAGGTGGACAAGGGTTAGTTTGATTTTTTCTTATGGCAGCAGTTAGTCCTTGGATAGCTCGGAAGAGTTTGGCAAATTCAGCCGTGGTTTCGTGATCTAGGGCTTCAAGTTGCTTAGTATGCTCTACAGATGGTATTCCTCGTGTTATTCCTACAAAAGGAAGGAAGACACGAGTTGGTGGTCTAATTTTGAAAATATGACTTATTTTTCTTAGGTACTCTAAGGGCTTTTTCTACCTAAGGCCTCAGTGTAAGTGATTTGATCCGCAATTATTTTTCTCTGATACCATCTGAGACATCCCATATGCTAATTAAGGAAAATGGCTGTCAAATACAGATTCAAAATAACGAGTGCATGATAAAATTTATGTAGCAGAACAAACTTATTACAAATTCCTTATAAATATATATATATATATATATGAGTTCCAATTACATACATATAACTAAGGAGTGAAGTGGCTACAAAAGAAATAAAAAATAAAAAAATGCCACTTCTTTCACTATGTTATTGGACTCATCAGAGTGCGGGAACAATCATGCACTCAAATTTTATGGATCCATGGGATCCTCATAGACTTCTAAGGGCAGGTCAGCCTGCGGTTCCTCATTTTTTTTTCTCATCTAGGGGAGATGGAAAGAGTAGGTTTCATATGCTTAGTAAAAAAAATAGTATTAAATTAATATCATAAGGTTTTAAAGGTTAATGATTTTAACTTACAAGTTTACCAATTGGTCACCTTGTAGACCAATCTTACATTAGGAAAATTATTTATTTATTAAGAACACAATACATTAATTTGAACAAATCAAACATACATCATGCCAAGTAATAGAGAAAATCAAATAAATCATGAAATGCACAGATTTTTTTGTCATACTTCGTGAGGTCGTTACAACTTCCATCTCTGAAAAGAGATACAGATTTTTAACTACCCAAGTCGAATGACCAGAACAGATACAGATACGATAATTTGTTCAGACCCATTTTTTGATTGGCCAAACCATGGCACGATCTACGACCACGGTCGTACAAACTATAGTGGCCCAAACAGATATCTATACTCATGACATTACTTACCTTTGGGTGACTCCTATAGATATTTGCATTACCACTCTCGTAAGAGGATACACTATCATCTACTAAGAGCAGTCCTCTTACATCTTCTAGACCAACTAGGGGAGGGAAAAACAGAGACCCCAAAGGACAAGAAGAACATATATCCCTCAAACGTAAGAAGCCTAACGAGACCCTTGATGCAATGTGCATGTTAATACAAACATATTTTGGACCAATCATGCTACATTCCATATTTCTCTTTTCTTTTTCTTTTTCTACTCTTTATTTTTTTACTGATTACATATTATATTTATTATATGCAATTCATCAAGTGTCTATAATTCACATAGCATGCTTGAAAACAAGAACAATTCAATTTATCTGAAATATGAACACAATGGCATACAAAACAAGAAAAATTACAATCATCATATTTAATAATATTAATTATTGTAAAAATACTACTTAAGACGTCCAAAGAAATACTAAATTTCTTACAGAAACCTTGATGTTTTCTCCTTTATTGTTTTCTTTTCTTTCCTTGTCTCACTAGACTATGATATCTCTCTCTCTCTAAATCTTGAAAAATGGAATAATGGAAGTGTGGGGAGGAATGGAAGGGGAAAAATCAATTTATAGAAATTTAGAACCGTCGGATTCACACCAAGTAGCAAAATCTGGCAAAGAGAGAGGAGAAAAAATGTTTGTCACGAAAAATGAGGGAGGAGAGTCTACTCCATCAGCAGCGATGGCCATGCACTACCTAAGGCGGCAGTGTACCGGCCTATGCGCGCGAAGGGCCTTGGCGCACTGGGTAACAATGCCAGTGCCGATTTCACTTTCAATTTCAAAAAGCATATTGTAAAACTCTTGTTGAGATGTAGAGAGAGACATCTTTGATTGAGAGTAAAAGAATTAGGAACGATCTATTATTAGTAATATTCACTTTTTTAGTCAAGAAGTTGGTGGAAAGAAGACGAGGGCCCCTTTATATAGGAATAAAAGATAAATTATTATTAACCTACCTAATAATCTAATTTAAAGCGTTACGACATCCTTACATAAAGAAGTATTTATTCTTTTTTTTGGTAAAAATTCTCCTCAAGTTTTATTATTCAACTTGGTACTTGTATTTTTTATGTTAATGCAACACATATATCTTTAAAAAGTGAGAATATATTATATTTTTTAAAACATTTAATTGTGAAAGAAATTCTTACAGATTTTCTACTTGTAATGGCGGGTCATCAAGATATGTAGATGATACTAATATTACAGACTGACTAGATGTCTGAACATTATTAACAATTGAAGTTATATAAGTATATGCTTATGAACTTAAAATAATTTAGTAGAATTTAAAATTTTTTAACTAAAAAATAAAAATTAAGGTCTTCGAGTGAAACCCTGTAATTAATGGGTTACAAGACGGATACAAATAAAAAGTTATAAACCCAAAACGAGTGTGGAATGAGTCTAAATTAAGTGACATAATGTCATATCAGTACCTAACCCACCTCAAATTAAAAGACACATGTATAGGATTAATTGAGCAAATGAATGAATAGTTTAAATATTTCATATCTATATTTTTATATTTAAAATTGGACAATTTATTATAATGAAAATTATTTAATTTTTTAATTATTTAAATATTTAATTTTTATTTTTTGTAATATTTATTTTATATTTGTTATTAAGTAGACTACGTTTTTTTATGTTATCTTAAATTATATTGTGTTTTAATTTGCACTTAAGATTTTCTAATTAAGTTTTAGTTATCTATTTGAATATGTTATGAGAAACATATGTTTTCCAATAATTGGAGTGAGTAGCAAGTAAAAACTTTTAGTCATGGGATAAATGACTGGTAAAGATGTCAGACGGATATAAGTTTACCTTTCCTTAGTAAGGGATGTTGGAGTAAAAATACATGCTCAATATCTGCCCTATGCTCTATATGGCATTTCGAACTATTTTTCAATTTTAAAAACTTGTCAGGGACCTAAATGAATAGAATTTCTACATTTAGGGCTTATATGCAATTTGGTTATAATGGGACATGTCAGGAGCTAATGTATCTAGGGCACCAATCTGCGTGTACTATGTGGTAGACATATAGACAGGGTAAAGGTAACACTATGCGTATCAAGGGTGATCGGATGACAAGAGGAATTCCTATCCGATTGCATAGTGAGAAACACTTCTGGCTGAAGAGTGCGATCGGACGATCCAAGATCTATCTTGCCCAAGTGAATCAAACGACTGTGATTTTTTTTTCACTTAAACATATCAGATAGTTTGGATGAACTCCCACTCGAATTTTGAATCAACAGTCATGATTTCCTTCTACCTAATCCGATTGTGCGATCTAGATTTTATAAAGTACAAATAGTACAGATCCGTGTTTCATAGAATCCAATAGCCATAATTTAGGGAGATGAGAAATGATTAAAAAGAGTTTAATATAAAGGGTCATGGTCGAATGCCTAGGGGTTTATTTCGCACCTACAAAGATTAAAAATGACCCCTTTAGATCCGACAACTCGGACCTTTAGAGAGTTGATCGTATGGCCCATTCCTAGGGCATAAAAATAAACCCTAGATTTGACTTCCCATTTTGGGAGAGAGCTGCTGGTGAAGAGAGAAAGAGAGAGCGTGAGTGAGAGAATAGATTAAGCAAAAGAGGGAGAGAGTGTTTGTGGCAATTTTTATCACAATGCCATCACAGAAGAGTGATGAATTGAGTGTTAAGAGAGAGAAGCAACACTGACCTTTCGGGCCCTTTTAAAGTAAAACACAAGTAACTTCCTTTTCTTTCTTATCTATTTATCCCTTTAGGGTAACTCTCTCCCTCATACATGAATGTAGGCCGAGGCAAGCCAGTTATCAAAGCAGGTGAATGGGGGTGGTCTTTCGAAAATAGAGACCATTCCCAAACTGATAAGCTCAAAAACCACTAACCAAGTAAATCATTAATTTAGCTTAGACCATTTAATCTTTTTACATATTTAGTTTAGAAAAATTCTTAGAGTAGGTTTGTTTAGGAAAACCATAGGTTGTTTTACTTAGGAATCCTGAGTCTAGGTGTTAAACCATGATTCAAGGGCATTTAGCACGAGCCAAATTCACCCGCTAAGTTGGGTAAGTACTTTTGTTTCTCTAACTCGAACCGAGTTTAGGATTTCTTTTATGGATTTTTGGTAAACCTCAATGTTGGAAGTTTGATGTGGTGCAGGTACACGTGAGTCTCTAGGAATAGGGCTAGGGCACTATCTACGTCGTGTAAACCACCAAGACAGAGCCTCAACCTATTGTTTTCCAGCATGTTTGGGGTGATTAAAGATTCTTATATTTCTATTTGTCAATTCCATTGCATGTTGATATTCTGTTGTGTGCAATTCAATTTATGCTTGCATATTTTATTACATGTGGCTATCGAGATTAATTATGTGAATAAATTAAATTAAGTAGTTTATCTAAATCTTAACATAGAGAAACTTGCTTGATAAAAATAGAGTTAGGGCTAACTAAGGCTACAATTACATAAATGGACCAAATTAAAGGCAAAATATAAGTTAGTTAGTCTTACGATGAATTAACTTGGAAAAGTTTTAAGAGGAGAATTATTATAGGGATTATACAAATAATATACTATGAAGAGTCAAGAAAAATAAACTAAGATTCGTTCAACGTGAATCAAGGAGTGGGGGTTGTGCATTTGATTTACATTCGACAAGTTTATTATGAACCCCTCTCATGGATAGAGATTTAAACCCACCACAGACTTGGATGAGTATGCATGTTTTTATTTTGATCGGGGTCACCTAGCGAAGTACTACTGTGATCATGTTATTTATTTTTGACTTGCATGGATCAAGCTTGTCCATGTAGCATAGGAATCCATTTGCCACTCCTTGATAACAGTACAAACGTCTTTGGGCAGTAAAACTAAAATATAAATTGTTTAAATAATTATGTTGTAAATATTTTATATATGTGTATGCAGATATAAGTATAATACATAGTTAGCTATGTGCCATTGATAGTCAACAAATATTCTAATAAATCCCATTTTAAATTTACTTCAAACTTAGTTTAATTTAGGTAAAAGAAAAAGAAAAAGTTTCTAGTCAAACCCAAGTTAAAACCCCAAACCCAAATTTATGTCCAAATTCTTTAAAAACCCAAATTTAAGCCACTTCAATCCAAAAGTAACCCAACTCAGCTTGGCTCTTGACTTTCCCAAGCCAGGTTTGTGAACACAGAAGTTCAAATAGATTCAGCCCAGGCCATCCATCCCAATTAAATAATCTTCTTCAAGACATCATCATTTCTGGGAGGCATTTTGACTCGAAAACGGTGACATTTTGGCTTAATTGTTTAAATTTCTCCATTCTACTTCGATAGAGGAAATGATTAGGTCTTTTAATTTTTTATTTATTTTTATTTTTTTAATGCAAACTTCCTTTAATTTGTCTGTAAAGAGTTATTGTGTTCGAAATGGAATCATGGCATCTTGCACAGGAAATGAATTTTTTATATAATGTTACTGAAATGGTAGCATGACATGAAACTGGTTTGATGCCAAAATAGTTTGAAGCTCAACGAATGATGATGATGACGAGGCTTAAAGAATAAACTTAAGACTTAAGAATAAAAAAATTAAATATGAGAATGTAGATTTAGAATCGAAAAATGCAACATTTTTTTATACATTTTCAATTTTGATAGGATGAAATGAATTGAAACTTTTTCTTTAGGTAAAAGGAACATTCTTGCTTTTGATTGTCAAGTATGAGACTGAATCAAATAGAAATAAAATTTCTTGTCATAAGTCTAGATTAAATTTTTAGCCATTTCTTCAGATAAATATAATACTATGAGTAAAAATTCACCAAAGATCTAAAATTATCTTGAACTTAGAATATTGTTTGATACAACATGCTTTTAAAATTGCATTTGTATAAAAGGGATTGAACAAAAAAATAAAAGATTGAATATGAATGTGCAAAAGAATCATTCACTAAAAAAAGAATTAATTCTCTTCACTTTGAATTGTAGTTAATGAATGAATTTAATTTGTCAATAATCAACCAAGTACAATCATAACTATTTGGTGTCTCTTTTTTCATAGTTTCCATCACAACTGTAATCACTAGTTATTATCATTACCATCATTATTTAGTTACCTATTTTTTTCATATATATATTTACTTTCTTATTATTATTATTATTATTATTACTAACTTATTGTAATTATACTATTATTTATTTAGTGCGTTCATACTAATTTATCACTGTATTACATATATATTTTTATCACTATTATTACTATTGTATTATTATTACTGCCTCTTTTTTTTTTTTTTTATCCCACACCTCTTTTCCCTTTATTATTGTTATTACTATAATTAGTATTAGTGTTATAAAGTAATATTATCGTCCACTTTACAATTATTTTTTAAATATTACTATATATTCCCTTAGCTATTACCCCTATTTTTAGTGTTCACCCTTATTATCACCACTAACATGTTTATTATCATTATTTTTCTTTTTCTTTTTCATTCCCTTCTTTTGTTTTGTTTTTTGTTTTTTTACTTTTAATGCATCTAAGGCCATCTCCTCAAGGTTCATTTTGTAAATATTAACGATTAATTTTTTCATATAAATGAATGTCATAATCAAATACTTGTCTAAAAGTTGGATCCTTAAAATGTATATGTAAATTATATTTAAATAATTAGTCTAGACTACAGAGTATGTGAACTGCACCTTTTTACTCTATATTATCTCATCATAGAATCTCTTATTAAATAACCAATGAAACAATTAACATATTATTTCACTTTCAATCGTAGTAGTAATAACTCTCTTAATTTAAATTTCTTTAAAAGATTAAAAAATTTAAAATAAAAATAAATTTTTTTATTCTTTTTGTGGTGTGTCATTAATTTAATACGGAAGAACAAAACACATTAACATTCACTTTCATTTTATTCAAGAACTAGTAGCAAAAGATATCATTGTTCTGAAGTTTTGCAATAAAAATGAACGAATGACAAATATATTCATAAAAGCTCTTCTATGCCCGAAAATTATTTTATACAGGAAGCAACTTGGCCTATTCAATTTTAAATCAAGGGACAATGTTCAAGGTTATTGTTATGGTCCTAGTCAGAACCTTAAGTAATTAGATGTCAATTTCTTTTTTAGGCGAGAATAACCTTGATTTTGGAAATAAGAACATGCGTCTTTTTCATTGAGTTGTAAGAATTTAAATAAAAGATTACAACATTAGTTTACATACTTTAAGATAACTATTATACAAATTAAAATAACTACTGCATTGGTTGGTGGTTGACAAATGATTGTGTAATCGCTAGTGTTATTTATAGACGATGCAGTTTCTTCACTTGTCTAAATATTTGATATTCTTCTTAGGTTGTCAATTAGATCTTTGGAGCGTAACATTATCCATCCCTCCTTGGAGAACCTTGTCCTCAAGGTTCAAAGTAGAAAAATGATCAAGTAATTCTGTGGTACTCCCCCAAGTAGCCTCTTCTTCAACTAGATGCTTCCATTTAACCAGGCTTTCTTCCATCAAAACGTGAGCCTTTCTTAATTGAACAAGTGTTCAGGATAAACTAAGGTTGTACAATGATATCCCCAGTATCATTAGTTAAGGGTATTTCTTCAGTCAGAGAGTCAAACGTGCTCAATTTCTTACGCAGGAGGGAGACATAGAAGACCGAATGAATCCATGAATTTATAGGTAAACTCTTTCAACAATTTGGTAAGGACCATTGAAGTGACATGCATGTTTTTGAAGAGCCCTTTTAAAAGTATGTTACTGACGATAAGGTTGTAGTTTAAGGAATACTAATTGCCTTCCTAAAATTCAATGTCACGGCACTTAACATTCACAACTTAATGCATGTGGTTGGAAACAGTTTGGAAATTAAGCTTGAGCTAGTAAAGTAGCTCATCTTGAGAAATAAGTCACTAGTCAACCTCATTAACAGGAGATGTACCAGGATGAAAATGTGGAATAGTGGGTGGAAGTCGTCCATATAGGGCCTAAAAAGGCATCATCTTAATAGAATAGTGATAAGTGGCGTTGTACAATAATTCAGCCTAAGAAAGTAAAGAGCTCCATTGACGAGGATCTTGGTGACCAAAGCAGTGAAGATATTATTCAATGCATTGGTTGACTTTTGATTGACCATCAGTTTGAAAATGATATGCAGAACTAGTTTTGAGCTAAGTGCCATATAATTTAAAGAATTTATGTTACAAGCGATTGATAAAAATGGGATCTCGGTCACTGACAATTGATTGAAGTATGCCATGGAGCTTAACCACATTATACATAAATGATCTGCCATCGTCTTGTATATGGATGAGCGAAAGCCATAAAGTGAGCTGATCTACTAAGATGGTCGGCCCCATAAAATACCTTTCCATTAATAATAGGTAAGCCTTCAATGAAATCCATTGAAATTTCTTCCCACACTTGACATGGGATAGACAAGGGTTGCAGTACAACAAGTGAACGAGGATCAGCTTTAACACGTTAACAGATATTACTTGAGGAGACATATTCAGTTACTAATTTATGCATCGAAGGCCAATAAAATTATTAAGCGAGTCACTTGAATGTTCTCTGAATCCCTAAATGACCACCAATATGTGAATTATGAAACCTTTGTAATAACTGATGAGTTATGTCAGACTTGAGTCGAATAACCACACGATTCTTGAAGTATACAAGGCTGTCTTTCTAAGTGTAAGGACAATCAGGTGAACCTGATGCTAACTTGATAATTTTCTTTATATAAGGATTCTGAGGATAAAATGCCTGAAGATTATCCCATAATTGAAGCTTGTGAATTAAAATAGTATTATGTCTCCCATACCTTTATGTTCCAACCCTTTTTCGCCCAAAGCTTGCTCTAATCCCCTCTAATTTGCTTTTAAGTCCCAAACTTATTCTTGAAAGGTGCCAAAGACAATCCAACATTATGTATGGCAAAAATCAATCAAAATTAACTCAAATGAAATAGAAAAATATGTATAAAATTCAATTATATCAGTGCCCTCAGTTATATGTGACTGAGAAGTCCCACACTTGACGTCATGATTGAGAATATGTTACCTGTTATCTATGATATGTTATACATTATCTGGTATCCATAGTCCTCTAGGGAATGAGGGTTTGTTATCTGTTTTGGTATTCATGTGGTAGAGGAGATCTGTTCTACCCTCAATGATGCTGGTGAAAATGGTATCACATGATAAAACCCTAAAAAATGCGAAAGTTAAAATAATTAACAACGATGAAATTGTTAAACAAAATGAAACTATTAAGTAAAACCAAAAGGAAATAATGAATGAATATAACCTTCCAAAAAGATAGGAGAATCTATGATAATATAAATGTAACTATGATGTAATATAAATTTATGATCTGCGTATGTGGTTGTTAGTAAATGCTGATGCACGTGTGAAATTAATAAGTTAATTAGGTGAAGTGTGAAATAAAAGGCACGTAAGAGGTGATTGGTAAGAAGAATGATAATTAAGATTAAATCTATATAAGAAAAAGAGTTCTATAATAAGTTATAAGTAGATCTATGAATTAGATGACTTAGTGGGTTTACAAGTTAGCTAGATTCTTAGTATCATGTATTTTAAATAAAAAAGAAAAGCATCTTAAAAATCCTCTCCTTCAGTTGTTTGATGTTTTCTACCAACTTAGATGGGTTACTCTATCATTTGAGGTACTTACTTACTGAGCACGTTACCTCACTCGATTCATCATTTATCTTTTTCTTATTAGGATACCTAGGATCACACTCCTGAACAATGAGAGAATTATTAAGAGACTTATTTAATTTACTTTAGTAAGAACTTAAGATTATTGATTTCTTTTATTGTAAGTTTACTTTTTGAAATTAGATATGCCTCATAGAAGTGGAATAATGAGATCAAACATTGCAAGTGATGTAATTTTTAATTTAGATTGTTGTATAAGAATATAATTTCTAAATTATTTTATTATTTTATTATTTTATTGTGTGCATGTGGTAAAGACTCTATATGAGAGTTCGGACAATTACAATAAGAAATCTTAAATCCTATAAAATAGATGAAGGATCCCAAATCCTTCTTGTGAAATGTGGAAAATATAAGTTTTGAGGTTATCAATCCCTTTATTATCGCATTCGGTCGAAACCACTTCATCAACATAAATTAAGACCATAATAATTTGGTTAAAAGTACTCTTAATAGACATTAGGGAATAATAAAAGCTCTAATGAAAGCCAACATACAGACAGTAGACTAAAACTTCTAAAACAAAGCATGAGGTGCTTATTTTAGGTAATATAAAGATTTTTGAACAGGCACATAAGGTTTGGAGGAGAAACAATATACTTATGTGGTGGTGTCATATACACAGTCTCTTTAAAATTGTCATATAAAAGGGAATTCTTAACATCCATCTTATGCAAGGGCTACTACAAACAGAGGTGATAGCTAATAAAACACAAACAATAGTCATTTTGACTATCCGAGATAATGTATCCTCATAATCAACTCCATAATCTTGTTTATACCCTTAGACAACAACAAGTCTTGCCTTATACTTATTAAGAGAACTAGCAAACTTAATTTTGATATAATAAACCCATTTACTATTGATTATAGATATATGTGATGGATTTGACACTAGATCCTAAATATGATTTGTTTCTAACGCTCTTCTCTAATGTTCATTCTCTACTGCTTGATTATAGGTAGAGAGGATTCATGTGATATTGATTATGGTGAAGAATGAGGAATTTCCATATTTGTCTTGAGAATAATCAAATCTATTTGATGAATGCCCAATAGATAAAAATAGCTGGCCCGCGAGGTTTGGGAGGATTATTAGAATAACAGATAAAAAAATATGAAAGATTTAGAGTAAAAAAAAGACAAAATGGAGATTCTATTTGTCAACTTGAAAAATCACCATCTTGTGCAGAATCAAAATCTGGAATACCAAAAAATATATAAAAAAAATAAAAGAGAAATGATAACTCATGGATTGTTTAGACTCACAAAAATATAAATTTTTGAAAAAGTTGACACTGCGTAATATTCTCATCATTTTATTTTTGGATCATTACAAAGATAACCTTTTTTTCCCAATAACCAATGAAATACACATTTTACAGGTGTAGCAAATAACTAATGTTATTCATGAGAAGGTAACAACACAAAGCATACACAACAAGAAATATGAAGTTGAGAATAGTCAAGTGTTTGATTATATAGACACAAACATGGTAATTTATTTCAGAGAATTGGAGTGCATTTTCTATTGATTAGATAAATAGCAATGTGAACAACTTATACCCAAAAAGATAGGGGAACATGATTCTCTTAAAGAAGATTAAGTACAAGTTCAAGAACATGTCTGTCTCTTTACCTTCTAGATCATAACAGACAATTTTTATGGGCTTACCTAATTGTATCTCGATCATAAAAGTGAATGACTTAACTATTCCAACTAATTCAAATTTTGCACATAAGAAATATATATAAATGATCTAACTATAATGATCAATAAATAAGGTAAAGAACCTATAACCTACAGAGAGGTTTTTGGTAAAGGTCCCTATAAATTTATATGAATCAAATCAAAAGGCAGACTATAGTCTTGGTAGAAGAAAAAAGTAATTTTGAAGCTTTTCGTAGAAAACAACTTTCACACTTAATATCAAAAGTAATGTTTATAACATTCATTTTATTTGGAATAATATGAGATTTAGAGATAAACTCTACTATTGTAGCTTATGGATGACCAAGATGACGATGTCACAATATCAAACTTTATTAGGTTGTGATAAAGAAACCATGTAATGTTTGTTTAATGGATTTATTGGATTCACGTCCAAATGGAATAATCTCCCATGTCCTTCTCAATCACCTTTCCTATTTGTAGGTCCTATATGTCACAGCCATGAGGAGAAAAATAAATTGAGTAATTTTTGTCAACTAATTGAGAAATAGAGATTAGGTTAGCAAATAATATTAGAAAATTAAGAGTATTTGACAAACAAATGATTTACCAGAAGAATCTTACAAGCATCTTGTACCATTATCCTTAATAGGTAATGTTTCTCCATTTACCGCAATAATGGATAATCATATTTCTATGGTTTTAAGGTAGAGAGAATATTTTTGTTTCGAGACATATGGTTAAATATAGTGGAAACAATAAACCTTTTACCTAAAATTCCAACAATAGAGCACCTAGTAAAACAGCTTGAATAAAAGCTTATATCATCTTTCGAATTTCTTGGGATAAAAGAGTAACACTGGAGGAACATTCTATGGGTTTTTTGCTAAACGAAAAAAAACACAAGAAAATTTAACTAGCTTCTATTTACTTATCGATGTTTTAAAATGGTATGAATTGGTTTTGTCGAATAGTTACACAAATTCCTTATTGAGGCACAATATGGCAAATTTCATTGGCAAAAGTGACACTCAACCTGACCTGTTTGTTGTTTAGTCAAAACGAGTTGCAAGAGTTTAAAACACAACATAAACATTTATTTTGTTACTATCCATAGAGAAAAGAATTCGTAGACAAGTTTTCTCTTGGATGATCTCAGTAATATTGATTCAATATCATTAACAACACGACCAATTATATTTGTACAGATTTTTTGAAAATCATTTTATTTTCATTAATTTTTGCTTGATTTTGTTGTGTCTCCTTCTTTCTT
>NW_019014635.1:538809-563865 GCF_000150535.2 Carica papaya
TCATTTCTCGTGATGTTATTAGAGCTCATTTCCCAACTGACTTTGGCATGATATGATGTGTGATCATAGAATTTTTTTGTCACTAGCCATATAATTGTTGCGCCCACTATCATGAAATCATATAGCTTTCTTCTCTTCATTTATAGCAAGGTAAGAAAAGAACAAATTGTTTATTTATTCTTATTCCTCTTTTGTGTAATTAGCTCGATAGTTATTTTAAACTGACAATCTTTTTCCATATGTCACACATCTTGCTTGTGTTGTACTGAGGTTCTCCTCAAAACCAACAGTCTTTTCTAAAATGGTTATTATTTTTACACATTACACAAAGAGATAACTTATTTTTCACCTTTATTGCTTTTTCTTTGAATGAATATATGGCATGAATTTTTTCCTTCTTTTTTATCGTAGAAATTTTTTCTTTTTTATTCTCCTTCATAACTTTGTGTCTTGCATGAAAATCTCCCGTATTGATGCATTCCTCTTGTACTTTTTAAGAGCTTACTAGCTCTATAATGACCCCAGAATGTCCAAAGAAATAAATTATAACTTAAGTGTGGAAGTAAAATAAATAGTTAAGGTTTACATTCCTTACACATAAACTTAAAGTCCTAAATTGTGCTATGGGAATTAACATTTTAAAGGAAATACAAAAAAATAAGGAAATAAGCAGAAAATAAATAAAAATGATATCCTACTCACAACCCTCTTGTGGATCGGGCTCTGGATCCTGATCCTCTTGATATGAAATGGTTAAATAAAGAATGAACTACACTAACCCAGTAAGAATATCACACTACTCACCGACACAAAAATGAAGGTTGGTAGAAAATCAAAATAACTAATGGAGCACTTAATTAAATAAATACATTTCTTAAAAATAAAACTATTTACTCTCCACTTACTGTAGCGAGATTTACAAAAGCAACCTATGAGGAGAACAACATAGCACTTATCATGATTTCATATGCAATTGGTAACAGACACACATTATAAATCCATATTCAATAAATCAAACAACAATCGTTCCTTTTATCGGCCTACTGATATCTATGGGGGTTCATAGGGATGTACCCGCTATGCGTGAACCCTTTCCTTCAACATTCTCGATTAAAGGGTCATCCCCATACTCTTTTTTATATAAGCGTCAAACCACCAAACCTCAATACCCCATCTGGTATGAGGGTGAAATGGGCCGTCCTCATATCTCGTCCGGTATGAGGGTGAAACGGGCATTCCCCACACCTCGTCCGGTATGAGCGTCAAATTATCAAATCTTGATACCCCGTCCAGTGTGAGACAACATTCACGGTAGAGGTTTCCTATTGTACCCAGTCCGTCCACCATCTCCCAGGATATCCAGTAAGGTTACCATATCATCTATTCACTTAATCACACAATTTTTCTATTTTTTCTTAGTCTACATTTTCCAAATCAACTGTAATCACATAAACAAACAAACATGTATTAGGAAATATAATTATATCTCAGTTTTTCAATTTAACAGTAGTCACGTAAGGCAGCAATACATGCATTTAAACCATAAAATCGATAAATCAGATACTATCATGCATTTAAACTGTAAAATAAATCAACAGAAATCAACAGAGAATAATTTCCGGTTTTGGCTCCATTAATAACCCGTAATTAATTATACATATTTTCTAAATTTTACAAAATACCATATTACTTAGAATTAAACTTCAATTCCATAACAGAAGATAGGCTGAGGGATTCTTACTCAATTTGATGCCCGAAAGGCTAAACTATTGACTGCGCCTACTGGCAGTCCTACGGGTTCCTTGAATTTTTCTTTGGGAATCAAAATACGTTATAAGTACTTACAAATGTCTCAAAAAGCCCAAAATCAGACTCAAGGTCCAACTTTGGCCAATTTCAGAATTCTAGCACGGTGGCTCTGCTGTGCTTCGGCGACGGTGCCACCGCCCGCGGTGGCGGTCCACCTCGGGTTAGCTGTTTTAGGCCCTTTTTGGCCGAATTCAGCTGATTTTGCATCGATCTCTGTGAAAAAACACATTAAGGGACCTTGGTTGGCCCAAAAAATACAAAAAATTAAAAATCACTGGCGGCGGAGCTCTCCGGTGCGGCGGCTCCTTCGGCTCACGTTGCAGTTGGGTGTTTTGCTCCGGTCAACCTGTAGAAAAGGAAACGGTGATCACAATGGTGAAAAAATTACACCAAACGGGAATCAAGAAGGGCCTCATCGGAGGTATTTTGTGAAATTTTCCGCGATAGCGGCGCCAGACTTTGCCCTCGATTTTTGGCCAATTGGTCGGTCCTTTTACTCTAATTTAACCATGGGAGGTGTTTAAAATTTAATTCTGAGTAAAGGAGAAAATTTTTACCTCTTTTAGCGGTCGGAAAAGGCTCCGGTGCGGTGGCGGCGGCTCTCTTTCCCGGCGACTGGGTCTTCTTCTATGGTGAGGGCGTCGGGCGGCTAGGGTTAGAGTTTGGTGTGAAGAGAGTTATTTATATCCATCCCTATTTAATCTGGACTGTCCATCGCGTTTGATCTGTACCGTCCGATCGCGATTAAATAGGAAGTAAATCTGCACCGTTCATTACGATCTAATCTGGACCGTTCATCACGATCTAATCTGGACAGTCTAATCGTATTTAAATCTGGCTGTCCGATCGCCACACGACGTGTCATGGTTCATCGGGGCTGCTGACCGGGCATTCTATGTGGCAAAACTTTTCTAAATTGCATTTTGACATCGGATTTCTAATTTTTTTTTTTCAAAAATACCCCTAAAACACAAATTTTCACATCTTTGTCTTAAAATTGTTTTTAATTTCATTCTCTATCATATTTTCTTTATTTTTACACTAAATTAAAATTAAAAAATTATATTTATAATTAATTTAAATTAATTTGGGCATTACAAGCTCAACAACACTAAGCTTGCACAACCCTTTATACTCCTTTAACACATCAAATTTTAGATCAAATTTAGCAGGAAAATGAATCAAAAAATTTTTACCAATTTTTTAATAAGAGATTTTACCTTCATAGAGCTTCATTTGATTCACAATTTTTGTGAACTTAGAGATGTACTCTTCAATTGTTTATGACTCATGCATCTTTAACAATTCAATTTTTTTTCTTAAATTGAGGAATTTAATTATATGTACCTTATCTGAGCCTTGAAATTCTTCTGGAAACAAGTCCTATGCTTGTTGACCTATTGGTGTTCTAACTATCATTAGAAAAATAAACTCTGATAGTTGAATGAATGAAAACAAATGTCTTGTAGGCGTTTTGAAGATTCTTTGTTTCATTGCTTTCATACAAGTAACAGTGGGATTTTCTCCAATTAATGCTGAATTAGATCATTTTTTCAACAATTTCTCGTTAAGTCATGAGCTCAAAGAAAACTTTCATCTTGGCTAACTAATAATCATACTTTTCCCTTTTCTAAGATTGGTGGTAGAGGAAGAGATACATTTGTGGGTGCCATTATTGATTCAAACTTTTGTTTTTTCTATACTCTTTCTAGAATATTTTAGTATAATTTAAAAACTTTCATTAATTTAACATCAGTAATAAGATAATAAAGATTAACTTCTGTAGTCAGAAAATCAATTTTTGATTTATGATGATAAAATTATTAATGAAAATGTGAGACCACATGAGTATATGTTAGCTCCATTTCAGATATCTAACAGAAATGCACACTGAACCCTCTAAGTGCATGTATAGCTCATGAAGGTTTGTTAATTAGGGTTTTACTGTTGGTTTACTCTCACTCTCTTTTTTTTTTTTTTTTTTTTTTAATGCATGCTAACAAGTTTAATTAATGGTTTATTAAAAAATGGTTAATTAATTCAGCTCAGCTAATTATGACTGACATAAACTCATATATATTTATATATATATATATATATATATAGTGATTTCCCGTGATTCCTAGATTTTATTATTAATTAAAAAAGATCATTCATTTTTAGGAATTTAAAATTAGTGTGTCTTTTTATATATATATATATATATATGAAACAAAATGTAGTAAAATTAAATTCAACGTGTTTAATGATCAAACTCTCCAGCAAAAGCAAATGTTATCCTAATAACGACTTGGCACAAGAAATGTAGAATCAATTACGACAAGACACAACTAAATTTTTTACCCGACCAAAATCTCCAACTATGTCAAAGTGAGGTTCATTAGAGAACTTAGTTATGTTATCCCTCTTCAAGTTTAATTTATGTCAATGACGTAATAAATTATGTTACTAAAGTTGATTATTATTTTATTTCCCACTACAAAGCAAAAAAGGCAAACAAAGCCAAGCATTGATTTTAGCAAGACAAGGCTTTTAACAGCTTTTTTTCGTAATAAAGAGGGGGTGGTTAATTTAACTAAAGTTGATTAATCCTACTTGTAATGGTATCTTTCAAATTAAAGTCAATTTGTCATCATAATAATTATCTTGTTTTTCTATTATCTCGGTAAAAAAAAAAAAAAAAAAGCTTGGAATGCTTTCTTTTTGCCCCCATTAAATATATATATATATATATATCTTACTTGATTCTTTACTCTCTCTCCGGGTTAAACCCAGTTTTTGAATATATATATGTAAAAAAACATATTTGGATTAATAGAACAAATGAGAAAATTAAATTATGATGGAATATATAAATGAAGAAGAAGGATAAGGTATGATTTGTGGTTTGTTTAACGAAAATAATGTGACAAAAGCACATGCTTATGTTGCCCTTAACGGCTAATGGGCCTATTTAGTGGGATACATTAAGGGTCATATTGAATAAGACCCTTTCTCTTTTAAGTGCTAATTAAAGAACTTTTTGGCACTTGAAGAGTTGAGGAAAGAGGAACATGGTATGCCTTCTTTAATTTCTTTTATTAAAGTTTATTTATTTAGATTATTAGATGATTAATACGTCTCTAATTTTATAAATAAATAAATAAAAATTTAAAAATTTGATTGAATTATTAAATGTGTATGTATTTACTTAATCATAAAATTTAGATATTTTTTGTTAAAACAAATATTTCTTTCTCAAATTTGAAAAAAAAATAATAATAATAATAAAAATTTGAAGAGTGTCAATGTTGGGAAGTTAACATCATCTACTAGAGCAGCAGGCTAATTGAGGAGGATGATATGTACGTATGTAAAGTAGAAATGTCCAACGAGATGGAGGAAATTATTAATAGGGAAATTAATGAGGACTTAGCACATAATGTCTAATCCCATTATCTAACCCCCCCCCCCCCCCCCCCAATGTTGATGGTTGATCTTTCTTGTCAAATATTGGTTGTCATCTTTTTAGAAAGAGATGGGTTAAAAAGATAATGAAATGTGAGGAAGCAAGGATTTTTATAGCTATATTCATGTACAAATATACAAGCAAATATGCATGCACCCATCTTTTTTTTTTTTTTTTTTAATTCAAGGACATATCAATTGATGCCTTCTTAACATTTCAAACATCCTGTTGATTATGGTTTGTCCTTGTGAATTTTGGTTCACTAATATCCCATCACGTCTTTCTCCCTCTAAAGCTAATTAATAATTAATTAAACTAATTAATGATTTCTTTGTAGGTTCATTAAGTTAATGAATAAAATGAAAACCCATTTGGCAACTACTGTTTAATTAGTTTTGAGTAGGACTAATGGAAGGGTATAGAATTATTGAGAAATGAAATGAAAGCGGATATTTATATCACTATATGTTTTTGCATAATACAGAAAGAGATAATCTGTATATTATGATAATAATATATTATTTATTTATAATAATAGAAGCTAAAAAGTTGTGTTAGCGTGGGGTGGAGATACAACTAATACGAATGTTTTAGATAATCAAATCAGTCAGCAGGGTTAGGCCCCTGTTGGATATATATGTATGTATATAAACCAAATGGAACACCCTTGAATTTATTTATAATAAACCAAAACTTAAAGTAATTGAGGATGTGGATGAAAATTTTCTCTGTTCAAGAAGAAATTGGAGAGAATTAACTCATATTTCTGCAGTTTATAAGTTGAAAAATGCTGTGAAGAAAATATCGAATTGGATACTATTTGCATGCAACCTACCTACTGTATATAAACTTGGCTTTTCTTAGTATGCAATTGATGAAGAATTTGAAAGAAAAGTGATATGTGCTTTGAATGAAAAGATCCTATTAAGGGTAAGGTAATTAACACCTTAGAGATTTCTATTATTATTATTTTTTAAAAAAATAAATAAATAAATTTTCTGTTATGCATTGGGATATTTTATGATTCTCCTTTAGAGTTCTTGAAATTAGAGAATAATTACAATCTTTTATAGTTAATAATGTTTTTAAGTTTGCAAATGTAATAGAATAATTGGGTTTGATAATTTATGATATATTATCTAACAATTTAGTTGAAGTGGCAAAGATCTGGCGTTCCAAATATCAAGTTCGCAATATAAAAGTTTGGCTAACCTTCAATAATAATTTCTTTACCCTAATATTAGTTTGTTTTATATGTGAACCACACTCTCTATCCACAATCCTTTCTTTATCATTCTCAAAAAGGTAGTGTGTGTGTGTGTGTGTGTATATATATGTCTCAAAATGCCATTCAAGTTCGAAGAAGTTTGGCTAAAAATAAAATCAAGAGAATTTGAAAATTCCACAGATAAAGTTCAAAGACATTATCATCACTTAAAAATCTTTGTCAATAGGTTGATTTTTTGCTTGAACTTAAAAGAAAAGTTTCTTGAGAGAATAAACCTTGCGAAACAAAAAGCTAGAGCCAAATGGGTTTCTCAAGGTCTATAAGGATAGAGAAATATTTTTCGTATATAGGAGAAATAAGAACACTCTATAATGTTTATATACAATGGTGAATGGATTTAACTAAAGTAAAGAAAAAGAAATTATTAGATGAACTGAAAATCACCCAAAAAGAAAAAAAAAACTTTTTTTAATTTCAATTGTCTACAATTGTTTGAAGTTCTAAACGAACCATTTCAACTTTGTATTTTAAAAGAAAAGGCCTGAGGGGATCGCGAAATTCTAATTGCAACAAAATATGTTATATTATATACAAAATTGTAAATGTATTATATATAATATAAACATTTTAAGTATCGTACATACATTATATAAATAATTATATATTCTATATCTATTATAATACATATAAAATATAGTGTACAGTGTATATATTTATGTATTGCACATTATGTATGTATATATAAAAATATGATAACTTTATAGATATTTTAGGTATCAAAATGTGTTTACCAATATTGAAAGCACCCATACGTCTTTCTAGGCATTTTGAATATCTAAATGAGTTTTTGAATATTTTAAAAATTTAAGCACGTATTTGATTATTTTAAATACTTACACATAATATGTTTTTTAAAATAATTATGACTTAGTATAATATATTTTGGAGATTTTGACTATTTGAATTTGCTTCTTCCGAATACTTAAAAAGTGTTTAAACATTCAATTTTTTCTAAGCCCAAAGAAAAGAAAAAGTACGTATGATATTTTTATTTTCTTTCTCTACCTCGACCACCCATTTGGTTTTCCTTCTCTCATTTTCTAACTTCCATGCATTACCCTTAAGAACGAACACACACACACACACACATATATATATATATATATATATATATGTATAAGGTGCTGGAACCCATCACGTACAAATGATGTGAGTAATTAATTATACAATTGAAAATTTGGAAATACTGGGATTATTGCCAACTAACTAGAACTCAGCCTGATATTCTAAATATTAATTTTTTTAAAAAAAGAAATGGAGCAGGTTGGTCCTATGAATTAATGAGGGGTGATGGATACGTGAGCTAAAACCCAATCGTGTGGATAGCGATGCAGGTTGTCGACGACTTAAGACTGTCACCGTCGTTTTGTACGTGACCTGGCTTCGTTTTGGATTATGATATTAATCGGATCTTGACCCGGTCCCAGTCTGGATTACCCTTCTGAAATCCAACTATTTGCATCTTATGCACCCTTCATTTTCTTTTTCTTTTTTTTTTCTTATATATATATCCTTAAAAAAAAAAAAAAAAAAAAAAAAAAAGGTGGTATAATAATGTTGCAATTATTATTGGATGTTTTGTTTTTATCTTAAACACCAAGGAAAATCATTTTTGGCGGACAAATTTCTAAGAAGATATATTATTCTTGTCCTCTTTGGTCACCGTCTTTTTTCTTTAATAATAAAAATTCTAATATGTTTTAATTCTATTTAAAAATTTTCCCCAATTTCTGATGGAATTATTAATTTTTTTAAAACTAAATTAAATATAATATTTGGAATAAAACTTTAGAACTGTTGCCAAAATAGCCAGAATAAATTATGTGAGGAAATTAAGTTGAAGTTATTTTGGATATTTTTTGAAACTGTACTTTTATTGTAATATCTAATTTCAGTATTGTCCTGAAGATACATATCGTACTTTTGTTTATATGCCTTGCCTCAAAAAAAGTTCATAATGGTATTTTACAAATTATTATTATTATTTGAAGAAAAAGCTAAATAATAATGAAAAATGAAGAGAGGATAATGCAGGAACGATCCAATGAGAGAGGAGGGGCGGGGAACGTGAGGTTGACGTGGACGTACGGAATACACATGACGTTGGATTTACAGTTGGCTGAGGTTAGTAAGTTGTGGGGCCCAGGAGTACACGTGTAAATTACTTTTTCAAAAAGAAAAACAACAAAAGTAGTGAGTGGATTTTTCGTCGGCGGTAAGAGTGGGCGGAGGATGTTGGTCTTGGAGGAGTAAAAAAGGCGGCCTAATCCGTTACTAACCACATAAATCTGGTACGTGGTTGGCGGGACCCACCTCCCTTTCTCCAAATTTTCATTCCCTTAATTAAACAAAAATTTTTCTTTTTTTTTTTTTTTTCAAGTAAAAATTCATGAGAACAGAACATCGACTAAAATTCATTAAAAAAAAAATTAATTATTTAATTAAATAATAATTAATAACTATTAAAAGCATAACCCGTTTAATTTTATTTTATTTTTTTCAAGTAAAGAGATATTCAATAATTATGTATGTAATATTGTTAATATTTTTATTGTTTGACCATGCAATATATTATGTCATTAAAATTACTAGTATTAATATTTTTTTTATTAAAAGCATAACATCAACTTTACTTGAGTTGCTAATTATTTTTAATTTTAACTTTTTAAAAAATTAAAAAAAATAAATTAAATAATGACTTAATTAGAGTTAATGTGTGGTGATACTAACTTAACATGGTAAAAATGTTTATATTCTTACTTATATCTAAAGAGTATTTTTACAAACATAAATTGTATGAATAAAACTATGTATAAAGACACATAATTTAAAAAATAAAACTTAAAACATTTTGTTGCATATCAAATTTATGCAAAGTGAATTAATAAAATTATTGGCAAGACTTTCCTTAATGCAATATCCCTTAACATTCTCTATAGCTACGACAATCTTCGACAATGCACTTCTAAGATCCCCCAACCTTATAGTAGTTATTAAGATTAACCGTACATTGTTGTTGATAAATATTGTATTTAGTACAGTCAAATGATATATTATTGTTTATAGTTAGTAAACATAGTAATTATTTTTATTTTAAGAGATACTATTTTGTTGAATATATAACAACAATAATACAATTTTTTACAGATATATAGATAATTTATAACTGCATATTATAACTTAAAATGCATAATATATTTAAATCGATACAAAAACAAACATATAGTTAATCCCAATATCACACATATATAATGTAATTGTAAAACATAAATAAGCGTAGCATATATTATGAAAATATATATTTATTATATTAAAGGTGTATTCCAACACCAACAATTATAATTTGATACACACATAAAAAAGATATATAGTTATTTGATAATTTTAAATTATCTTAAAACAATAAAACTACTAAAAGTACTTAAGGGTATTTATTGAGAGTTTTATATCCTCGCAAGTCTCAGGTAATTGAAAGATTAGTGATTAGTTTGTTCCTTCCTTCTCCTTCATTCTTAATTTTATAGATATTTGAGTACGTATCATGATCTTATATATAGTGTTACTTTATTTTTCATAAAGAGTGCATATCACTTTTTCTATTGGATGGAGTATATTTCATATTTAATATTATATAAATATAATTTTAGACATAACTCAATGTCTAACTTGATATTTTTAATTAGTCAACCACTTTCTAATTAATTAAAGACTTGAATATGATCTTAAGTAAGTTTGATAGATGATGGGGACATATAATATAATATAGTCAAAATCTTAATGTACAGTTTTTTATTGATCTCATTTTAATTGTTTATTAGGAAATAAGATTTTAGTACATAAAATTAAAAAATAAAAGTTAAATATTATTTTAAATTACTTATAATACTTTAAAAATGTATTAAAAGTAAGTCATAATGTTAGAATCTCGATATTCAATATTTTTATCAGTAACACAAACAGTTAATTTTATGTACGTTTGACAATTATTTATCGAGAAATTACAAAACCTACATTTCAATATGTTTTGACTTGTTCCATATAGAGTTAAATCATACATAATTATTGATAATATATTCAAATAATAATCACTAAACTAAAATAACAAAGATTAAGAATTATTAAGGATAGTCATATTAAATGTCTAAGTCTTATATACAACAAAGAAATAATGATTAATTTTCTCACTCTCCTTCATGGTCCATTTTATGCAAATGTGATATAAATTATAAAAGCTGAAGTTCATAATTCCTCAGTCTAACTTGATTTCTTTAATTTATTACTCAGCCTTTAAATTAACTAATTAATTAATTAATAAGGAAAAAAAAAACAAACAAAAGGAAGTGGTAATTAAGTAAGAGGAAAATAATTACACACTAGAATTTTGGTCCGTTTCAAAAGTCATGTCAAGCTAATTCTATAATTTCCCCAATCTCCAACACAATTAATCTCCTTAATTATAAGGAAAAAAAAAAGATTATAATTTAGTCTCCTTAAATATAAAAAATATATATATCAGAAAATAAATTTAGTCAACTGTAAGTATTTATTATAATTACTGAATTCGTAATCAATATTATACATTAGCCTAAGAAAAAAAGAAAAAAACAGTAAAGTAAGATTTGTTAAAGCTAAAAGTTGATTGGATCAGGGTTTTGTGATGTACAGGCCAAGAGGCAAAAGGTTGGATATTGACTTTGCAGTCGTAATAACAAATGGCAGACAATCAAATGCAAATATTCTCCAATTGGTAAACAATGTTAAAATTAATTTTCTATAAATATAATTTAGAGAGGGGTATGCCGACAATCACTGTGAAGATGACGTCATAATAACACTTTTCTCCTGATTTCCCTACAAATCCATTTCAATTTCCCAAATAAATTAAGATTAAATTTTTTTTATAAATATTTTACCTTTTCCAATTATAATAAAAAATAATAATACTTTTTATGAGGTGTAAAAAAAAAAAAAAAAAAAAAAAAAAAGGTCGGGGAATCTTGAGACTTATTAATTGCACAATCATCAATCATGGGATGTGAGTCTTGACAACATGAATGCCAATGCATGGTCATAATTTTTAATCATTATTGTACATCCATACATCACATCATCATAACTGGACCCCACTTGATCAACGGCTGGATCTTAAGCCCCACCTTTAATTGCTATAAATGCATTGGGTCCCACTCTCACTTCTCTCCCTCATCACTCTCACCATTTAACTTCCTTGGCATAATTTAATTTCAATAGAATTTTATCAAACATTTACCATCGAGATCTTGTAAATTACAATAGAATTTTTACATTATAAAATTACAAACACAAACGAAGCCGCCGTGGGAGTCGATCGAAACTGCCACATCAACACCATAATAATTTGGACACAAGTAATAGAATATATATCCTCCAAAATGCACCATATATATATATATATATATATATATAAAATCTCTCTCCACGTATGTGGCAGAGCTTTTGGTACTTGACACAAAGAATATGACCCATCGATACTTAGAATGGAGAAGAGAAGAAGAAGGTAGGAACTTCCATTTATAGGGCCAGATAATTGGGTCCCTTCCATAATTAATTCAATAGGGTTTTAAACATTTTTGTGCACAAGCCACTCTATTACATGAAAACAAAGCTTCCTCGTATATATATATATATGTGTGTGTGTGCTGGAGGTTTTCTAATGATTCATTTGCCTCTACCCTTTTGTTGGACACCGTTTCTTCCACTTAATGGTCAATTTATACGTGTTAAAAGAAAAACCATCTTAAAAAAACAAATGAACATAAATAAAAATGGTCCAATTCCTTATGGGATAAAAAAGTTTATCCATATATATATATATATATACATACATGTAGTACTGGCCGTATTGGGTACCCTTAAAATTATTGGATAAAATTATATTGAGCATAAAAAAATTTGCTGGAGTGATGTTGATAAAATAGTACTTTCCCCTTTTTGGCATTATTTCTGAACCTTAATAGGGGCAAAATGATTAAGGACATGGCCCTATGGTGGGGATTAATTGGACTAATGTCACACACATATATATAGACATACCCCACCCATTTCCCAAACCTTATCTATCTCCCCATTGAGTTTATTATATATTGATTAATTTTTCCTTTTTAATTGTTTTATATATATATATATATATATATATATATTTCATGTGGGGGATAAAAATTGAGTGGGTACCCAATTGGGTTTTAATGTGGTTTGCATTTCGAGGACCCTTCCATCTTCAATGCACATCTCGTATCAACCCAATAAATATTAATATTGATATAAATTAATATGAGAAAAATCTTGAAATGGGCATCTCCCAATAGTCAAAATGGCATTAGAGGGGAGACAAAAAAAAAAAAAAAAAAAAAAAAAAAAAAAACGTACCCCAAGTACCTAAAAAAATAAGATTGAAGGTGGATTTGGTGATTAGCCACACTCGTGCAAATTGCAATGAACCTAAACAAATCAAATGCTTTCATCTTAAATGTCATTCATTGTAGGCCATTCCCTTTATAATCTTTTTATAATTTGCTCCCTTCCCCTTTTGATGTTAATTCAACCTTGCTTCACTTTAAATGATTTTGTAATTTCCACCAAGTTCCTTTTGAGGGAAGGTTTAAAAAAACAGGGATGAGTGCTTATCGTTTTCTTCATTTTTTTTTTGTTTGGATTAAAAAATTAATTAATTTTTATAGATACATACACATACATATTTTCTATCATCACGCGTTTTAGTATTCATTTTAATTTTGTAATATTCAAGAATCATGGCCAGCCCAGTCAGAATTATTGTACCCTCCATCTCACAATTGTAGTAGTAGTATGTGTATATATATATATATATTTTACAAAGATAAAATAGGTTATGAATAAATATAACATATGAATATGTTTATATCACAAACTAATAATGGGTTTTGGTCTTGGAATTAACAACTCTCTACAATTGTCAATTTTTTTTTATTGTCTATATGTATATATATTTAGCTTATATGATGTTGACAAATGTACAATAATTTTAATATAGTATGTAGGTCGCAAGTACGTTGTTAAATGTCATTTATTGCATAATTTTGTATAGTTCAAAGCGGTACTTAACTCTTCCAATGCCGTATTGCGGCACTTGATATGCTCATCATCTTCTTTCTAATCTAAGTTAATTGAAGTACATTGTTTGGGATATTAGAAAATGTGAAGAAAAATGAAAATTGAAAATTGAAAAGTATAAGCCAAAGCAATATGTGATCCTCTTACATATTTTACCCTTTAAAGTTATTAAAATATTTTTTTGTTACTTTCTGTTATGGTATGAAAATTAATGCCCTTATTGTAAAATAAAAATGGACTAAGAGGAATTTTGTTCTCCTAAAGCAACTCTTCAATAGTATATTAATGATCATGAAGAAGGAAAGAGAAAACATGAAGAACTAAAGTTTAAGAAAGTTTAGAATCTTCAAATTTTGTTTTTCTTTCTTAACTTAGAGAATGTATATTTGAAATTTAACATGAAAAAAAGATCTTGTCCACAAGGGTGACTTCAATCAAGATGTCAAAAAGGGGCGCATATGGTGAGAGAGGAGAGTTTTCCTGATGAGAAACAACTTCAACTAAAATGGTAAGTGTCTTTACATTTTAATTGGTGTAAAAATATATTTGATAGAATCATCAAATTTAAGAATATGTCACATTGATGCAACTTTTAAATCAAATAAATGTTTTATTTTGCATGTGGTATATATTTGATATGTATTTTTTCCAAACATGTGTTCAGGTCGAGAGGGGAGTACTCCTTTAGCTTGGATCAAGCAAATGATGCTTATAATCTTAAATAAGAGACTTTAGAAACATGATGTTCTTTAGGAAGAATGCATAGTGATCCTACCAATAAACTTGTTCGTGAATGGATATAATTATAAGGAAGAATAATGAGTTAGTGATATACATTTTGGTAAATATATGATATCGTCTAGAGCTATGCCTAAAAGCACTACCATTTTAGGTGATTGGTGCCTCACACTATAAATTACTAAGCATTAATAATTTATTATTGGCAAATGATTTTCTTTTTTTTTTTTAATTAATGAAATAGTAAAAGAGAAAAAGAAGTATATGGCTTCTTATGCGATCATTAAGGTAACTGCCAAGTTAGTTAACTAGTAGATTCACCAACACTTTTAGCTCTTTAAACAAGCACTCTACTTTTTCCCTATTCCTCTATTTGACGAGCTCACTAATGTCATTTATTTTTATTTAGACATATTTTTAGAGGATTCAATTGACTAATTTGTTCCTTCAAAAAATATTAGTCTTAGAATTTCTATTTTCCTCACCAATGTGCAAAATTTCTTTTAACCTCATGCAAATGCTTTTGGAGTCTCAGAAAAATAATGTGATTATTGTGATATTTTATTATTGTTTATGAAGTGAATAGTTTACTTTTGACATGTTATTAAATCCAAATTGACGAGATCTGTTGGCAATTAAAATTATATGTAAAGATGGATAGGTCTAATAATAGTTTTTACTCTATCAAGACTTGCAAGACTATACATAATTTTTTTTTTATAAAAAAAGTGGCTTCTTATTAAAAATTTATTACTTCTTTCATTTGCGTTAAATTTACATTATAATCCATTAAATTATAAAAGAATACTAAGCTTAAAACAATTTGTACAATTCTTTCCAAAACACAATTTCTAAGTTAAATTATGATGTTTATTTGATTAAAATCACAAACTAATTAAGTATAAAAGAAACACTCAATTGAAGAATTTTTTTAGATAAAAAAATTAGATTAAGTTTTCTTTTATTCGTAATAATTATATTAATTAAATAAATTTAATTGTTACAAAATATACTTTTTTTGTTTTCAATACATCATATTCACTAAAATAAAATTCAACTTAGTCACTGCATCTTACTAAAATATTAATAAACTAAATTATGTGTCTTACTAAATCAAATATATATAAAGTGTTGAGTTCTACTTTTTAAGTAAAATTCAAATTTACTATTTTCAAATAAGACACAAAAATATTAAACTAATAAGTCAATAAAGAATTAACATTTGTAACGACCCGGAACTTGAAAAGAAGTAAATTATAAATTAAGTACGGAAGCGAAATAATACCGTTACGATTTACATTTCTTACACAATAATTCAAATTATCCAATAGGTCTACGAAAATGATCATTTTAAAAGAAATAACGAAAAATCAAAGAAATAAATAGAAAGTAAACAACTGAGCATCCTATTCGCAACTCTCTTGTGGATCAGGTTCTGGATCTTGATCCTCTTGATCTGAAATGATTAATGAAAGAGTGAGTTATACTATCCCTGTAAGAATGTCACACTACTCACTGATACAAAAATGAAGGTTGGTAGAAATCATAAAAATAACTAATGAAGCTCTCAATTTAAGTAAATTTATTTATCATGAATTAAATTATTTACAGCATACTTATCATAGTGGGATTTTCAAAACTGACCTATAGAGACAATAACATAAACAATATTATAATCTCATATTCAATAAGTCAGAACAACAATTTTCTCCTTTATCAGCCTACTGGTATTCATGGGGGTCCATAGGGATGTCTCTACTACGTGTGAACTTTTATTTAACATTTTCAATGAACAAACTGTCCCCATACCCTATCCGGTATGAGCACCAAAAGATACCATCCCTCAATACCCCATCCAGTATGAGGTAATGTCTATGGTAGGGTTCCCTATGTACTCGGTCCGTCTACCATCTCCTAGGATATCCAGTAAGACTACCATTCATCTATTCACTTAATCAAATAATTTTCTGTTTACCTTTAATTTTCAGTTTCTCAATTAATTGTAAATCACGTAAAATAAGCAATACATGCATCAAGGAAACACAATCGAATCATCATACTAATTTCAATGTATTATCATGCACTCAAAACTGTAAAATCATCAATAAGTTAAACATTGTAAACAGTAATAAATAACCAGTTCCGGCTCCATTAGTAATATTTAATTATCGATATTTTTAAATTACGCAAAATACTATATTATTTATAATTAGACTTCAATTTCATAATAGGGAATAAGGTGATGGATTCTTATTTGAATCGGCGTTCGAAACACTAAATTTTAAGCTGCGGCTATTGGCGGTCCTCAAGTTTTTTGAATTTTTATTCGGAGATTAAAACACGCTCTAAAATACCCCAAAAAACTTAAAATCAGTGTTAGAAAACCTTTCTGACCAATTTCAGGATTCCAGCATGGCGCCGCCGTCGTGCTCTGACGATGGCACTGCCGTCTGTGGGGGTGGTTTGCCTTGGACTGGCTGTTTTTGGCCAGTTTCAGCTGATTTCGGCCAGTTTTGTACTCATTCCTGTGAGAAAATATGTTAAAGGGCCTCGGTTGGCCCAAAAAAATTGAAAAAAAGAGACTTACCAGCGACGGATTTTTCTAGTGTGGCTGCTCCATCGGCTCACCTTTGTGGTTGGGTGTTTTGCTTCGGTCAACCTGTAAAAAAAAGAATGGTGATTACAAGGGTAGAAAAAGTGCACGAAACAGGAATCGAAAAAGGCCTCATCGGAGGCGATTTTTTATTTTTTCCGCGACGGTGCCGCCAAGTTTTACCCGTAGTTTTTGGCTCATCCACTGGTCTTTTGCTCTGATTTGGCCATGAGGGTATTCAAAATCTAATTTCGAGTGAATGAAATTTTTTTACCTCTTTTGGCGATCAGAGGTGGCTCTAGCACGACGACGGGAGGCGGTCGGCTCCCTTTCCGGCGACTGGTTTTTTTTCTCCGACGAAGGGGTCTGGCGGGTAGAGTTAAAGTTTGGTGCGAAGTGGTGTTTTTATATCCGTCTTCTTTTAATTTGGGTTGTCCATCGCGTTTGATCTGTACCATCTGATCGCGTTTAAATAGAAAGTGAATCTGTACCGTTTATCGCAATTTGATATAATCCGTCTGATCCGTTTAAATAAGAAGTAAATCTGGATCCTTCATTGCGATTTGATTTGGACCGTACGATCGTATTTTAAAGAGGAAACGGATCTAGAACGTCCACACGCGTGAGAATAAATCCGGACCGTCCGATCACGTTCACGCGGATTGTCAGCGTGGCACCGTGCCAGCGTGCCTTGCCACGCTGCGTGCTCCGATTCGTCGGGGCTGCTGACTGGGCGTTCTACGTAGCATATTTTTCTTAAATTACGTTTTGACTATCAGTTTCTTATTTTTCGTTCAAAAACACCAACATAATCCAAATTTTCACTTCTTTTTTTCGAAATGTTTTCAATTTCATTCTCCACCTATTTTTTTTTTTAATTTTTACATCAAATAAAAATTCATAAATAAAAAAATAAATTTTCATACATTAATTTTAAATTTTTTTAAAAAAAAATTAAGTAAGGGTATTACAACATTAATTGATGTCAATATATTGTAGATACATATATTATAGAATTAAGAAATTTTAAATGAAACCAAGTAAAAATTTTGTAGACAAAAAGAAAAGGAAAGACTGCCGCCAATGGACAAAGAAAGTTTTTAATTAACATATACGTTTCGTTAATTAATGAAGGATAAGAAGACATTAATGGTTGACCCAAAGGAAACAGCTCATGTGCGCTTACATGATAAGCTTACAAAGTAAATGATGAGAGATGGGAGATTATATCTCTTTATTTAAAGAAATAAATTAAATTAAAATTAATAAAAGTTAATTATGGTTCTAATTATTATTTAATTAAAATTATATTATATTTGATCGTGTTGGATATGTGAACTGGGACATTGCTAAGGTCAAGGGAGGCCTCATAATAATGGTGTTACAAGCAGACAAACTATAAAACGAAAATCAACAAAGACTTGTTCATTAATATAAACAAAAAGCTTTTGAGAGAGGGTTGAAGATGCTCTTCCATGGCTTTGGTTGTCTGTTATATCTATATGCAGAGCACGCAAAATACTCAACAAATATTATATTTGCCTTTCCACGAAATGCTAAGCAGACTTTGACACACACACACACATACACATATATATATATATATATATATATAAATATGTTCGCAATTTCTTTAAATAAATTCTTTGATATCTTATAAATAAAATACTTCATTGAGAAGGAAAGGAATCTAGTGTTTTAGTTTATGAAACAATTATCCCACCACAAAAAAAGTCCTTAAGTTTGTGGTTGTACAGCAAAGAATATATGAGAGTTATCTTCATTCATTTATTTATTTATTCTTAGCTAGAGAAAAATAAAATTAATATATTAAATTCCATCTTTACATACCACCCAAGAAAACTCACTGTGGCTGCCCGAAATATATTACCTAGTCAAAGACACGTCAACTTACCCACAACCACAGTGTTCTATTGTTAATTATGCACCATAAGGGGTAAATTAGTCAATGAATAAACTCACATACGGTTTAGGTAAAGTTCATTCTTTTTGTTTTTTTTTTTTATCAAAAATCTCTAAAGTTCTTGTTTTTATTTCTTACAATCTTATAGACTTACCTATTAGGCTATCTATTCATTAGTTGTAAGATATTTTTGATTATCTCAAAACTTTTAGAATTATCATCCTAATCTTTATCAATTTTTAAATTCATCATTTGATTTCGTGCATAGGAGAAACATAAGGAACTTAATAGCGAAAGAGACGTGCATAAGGGAGGTAAATAAAAAAAAAAGCCTTAGGGCCAGCGCCTTCTAAGGAAATAAATTACGTCATCAAGGACCTTAGGACAAGGTACTTATGATATATGAAATATAATGAACTCATCTTATTGAGAAATTAGGACATGTAGCGCCAGGAATTGAGAAAGTTAGTAAACTAGCTAAGTCAACCAACTTCATGTTCGCTTCCTTAATCGTATGAGCTACATCCATTCTAAGGAGTAGGATATGGAGGATGAGGAGGAGAGAAAATGACAATAAGCATTACCATAAGGAGAAAACACTCTCTATGACCTGAGAAAATAGATCATCGGACAACACTTATTTGAGAAAATAAGAAGTAGGGTTTAGAGTTGATAGACAAAGAAAGAGACTAATAACACTCCAATGGTGTTCAGATTCAATACGTCATAAATAAAAATAGAGTTGATAGATAAAGGATGTGACAGCCCAAACTCCCATCCAAAGTCCTAATCGTACGCATACCATATCATGATAAGATAATCTATAGGAACAATAAATTTTAAAACAATAATAAGTACATCCCTTGCATACTTAGCTTAAAATATCCAGTATCTATGAGACATGTCTAAACTTTAAACTAAATATTCATTAAAAGGAAAATGATTGACATTAAGTATTATTCGAATTAAAATAGAAATTGAACAATCTCTTCGCAAGTTTTTCACTACTATTCAGGAGCACGGTCCTGAATATGCTGATATGGAAGATATGAATAATAAATATGGTGAGCTTAATATGCTCAGTAAGCATGTAAGTAATCAACAAATAATAAGATAATATGTCCAAGTTGGTAGAAAACATAAAACTACCAACAGATATGGTTTAAAATATTTTTCTCCTTACTTCAGAAAACACGTGATATCTACACTATAATTCATTAACTGAACCTTACAAATCAATTTATTCAGTAAACATTTAGAATCCATCATCTCAGTATCATAACTTATGGTATAAACAGTTTAATAAATAGCATAATTCAGTATTCAGTATCACAATTTAAATAATAAGCAGTTCAGTAGATACTAATTTAGTGTTTCAGTATTATAAACATTACACATGATTTCTTATCTATTCCTATCAGTTTATATCCTATTAAAATAGTTTCACCGCACGATGCCATTTCTGTCAATATCAACGAGAGCAGTAAGAATTCCCTCTACCATATGAATACGTTACAGTTCAGTTCATAGTTTATAGTTTGCAGTACACGGTATTCAGTTCATAGTTCTTACCACTTCACCACATTTGTCTAAAGTCGTATCCATTGGTAGAGTTCACCATAATCATATGCCAAAAGGCTACACACACACCCCCACCCCTCAGTGATAGCGATTAAATGGATTTTTTAAATATTTTATTGTCTATCTATTTATTTTATCTCACCAATAAATTTTCTAATCTTCATTATTTAATATATTCTATACCAATAATATGCATACTGTAACCATTCATCACCCTAAACTCTTTTACATATTCTTAATATACTCTCAATTATATAGAAGATTATTTAATATATTCTATACCAATAATATGCATACTGTAACCATTCATCACCCTAAACTCTTTTACATATTCTTAATATACTCTCAATTATATAGCAACCAGCATATAAATGAATTCAATTACCAAAATATAGCAAAATAATTCATTAGCAATTTCAGTAGTGAACATAAATAAGAACACAAAAATCAGTAGAAAAATCTCGTCGGAATCATGTGTCTAATCACCAGTTATTAAAAATCACAGTTTTAGTATCTTAAAAAGATTAAATTATATTTGTAAGCACTTACACACTTACCTAATTTTTGTCTAAATCTCGCTCGTGAAATTATCTCCGATGTACAAAATCAACTTGTTATAGTAAATCTATATTAGGTTAGTAACGAGTTGGCCATCCCCTAATTTCAAATTCTCGTTTCTGGACTTGTTCCTAATTATAAACTAGATATGTAATTTGTTGTATTAAAATTAAACAGGATTAATAAACTCTAGATTTAAAACAGTAAACCATCAGGTATTTTTTTTTTGAACTCACCTACTCGAACCGGGTCTCTAGAACTCACTGCGCGCAACCACTAGAAGTCCATGGGCCTCCACATGAACCACCACTAGATAGCCACGCGCCGTCGTTGTTCATCGTTAATCACAGCCAATTGCCACTGTAGATCGGCCAAAAATCACCGCAAAGTGGCTTGTGCCTTCAGATCTAGCACAAAACTGGTGGAATCACGCTGGAGGGAGCTGCAAAATGGCAAAACGCGCCGAAAATCACATCACACCGTCCTCCTCTCCCGCGCACTGCCGTGCGCACTGCTCCTTCTTCCTCATTTTTCCTCTTCTCCTTCCTCCCTTCCCCTCTCAACTGTCGACTGACGGTAGTCGCAATCCTTCTCCCTATGTTTTTTTTTCTCTCTCTCTTCTTTTCTCTTTCTCTCTCCTCCTGCACCGATCGCCTCCCTTCGTTTTTATAAGAAAGGATGGGAGGAGTCCTGCACAATTCTTCTTCATCGTCGTGCAGTTCTCCTATTCTCATCTCCCAGCTAGTGGTATAGGCATGTACGCCTCTGCCTCTTCACCTTCCTTAACTAGAGGCGAATGTCTCTAGTTTTTTTTTCTTCATCTTCTTACCTAAAGCAACTCTGTTTTGGGGGTTTGCCAAAACAACGTCATTTTGGGTATGTTATAATCCCTCCTTAGGAAAAATTTTGTCCTCTAAATTTATTTTATTAATATAAAATATCTTTACATAAAGTTAATTTAAATTATAAAACATTAAATAGATGGGGATACTTATTTCGACTGTTTCTAGCTCCCAAGTGGCTTCCTCTTAAGTATGATTCTGCCACAAGACCTTTATTAGGGGAATCACTTTATTTCGAAGAGCCTTCTCTTTCTGGTCCAATACAGTGATAGGAACTTCTTCATAGGATAGATCCTTCTGAATTGAAAGAGGCCTATAAAGTATCACATGAGATGGATTATATTGATACATGAAATATGTTGTCAACTCGAGATAGCTCCGGAGGTAATGCTAATTGGTAGGCGGTTGCTCTAATTCTCTCTAAAACCTCAAATGGGCTAATAAATCGAGGACTTAGCTTTCTTTTCTTCCCGAATCTATTGATGCCTTTTAGAGGCGTGATCCTAAAAAAACATGATCACTTACCTCGAATTCAAGGTCCCTTCTTTGGTTATCCGCATATTTTTTCTGTCTACTCTAGGCTACCTGAATGTTCTTCCTAATCTTAGCAATCTTTACAATAGTTTCGTCTACCAACTCTGGGCCAATGAACTTCCTTTCCTAATCTTCTTCCCACCAGATTGGTGATCTACAAGGTCAGCCATACAACGCTTCGTAGAAGACCTACCAATGGTTGTCTGGTAGCTGTTGTTATAAGTAAATTCTATCAGTGGCAAATAGTCATCCCAAGATCCACTAAAATCTAAAGCATATCTTCCAATGTGCGAATACTTTTCTCTAATTTTCCATCTGTCTGAGGATGAAAAGCAGTGCTAAAGGAAAGCTGGGTGCCAATGGCTTACTGAAAGCTTGTCCAAAACCTAAAGGTAAATTAAGATCTCTATCGGAGATCACTAAAACTGTAATATCATATAGCCTTACGAACTTGCAGATATAAGTTCTAGTTAACTTATCCAAAGTGTCTGTCATCTTTACTGTTAGGAAGTGGAATGACTTAGTTAACCTATCCATGATCACCCAAATAACATCATAACCCGCTTAGGTCCTAGGCAATCTAATCACGAAGTCCATAGTGATGTGTTTCCATTTCCACTCAAGAATCGATAAAGATTGGAAGGGTCCACTAAGACACTATTATTTAACTTTCACCTGCCAACAAATAAGACATTTAGAAATGTACTTAGCAATGTCTCTTTTCATACCATTCCACCAAAATCAACGTCTCAAATTCTGATACATTTTAGTACTACCCGAATGCATGGAAAAATTTGGAGCAGTGAAATGCAGTCAAAATGTCTTTTTTTAACTCATCGTTATTGAGAACACACACCCTGTCATTAAATCTGAGTAATCCATCATCTGACACTCTGAACCCTAGCCTCAAACCTTGCCCTATGTCTCTCCTAATGGCCGATAATGTAGAGTCATTTAACTGAGCATCTCTGACCTATTGTAGGATTGCAAGTTGGATATTTAAATTGGCCAAGTAAATACCTTCAGCCTGATCATGAAGTTGAATTTCCTGCACAGCCACTAAAAGCTTCCATTCAGAAACCATCATGCAAGCAGTGTACCTACATTCTTTCTACTAAGTGCATATGCTACTACATTATCCTTACCTGGATGATACAAGATCTTACAATCATAATCTTTTAGTATTTCTATCCACCGCCTCTGGCTCATGTTGATATCTTTTCGAGTGAAAATATATTTTAAATTTTTATGATCATTATAGATCTTGAATGTTTCACCGTACAAATAATGATGCTAGAGTTTCAGGGTGTAGACAATCGCAGTGAGCTCTAAGTTATGAGTGGAGTAATTCCGTTCATGTGTCTTTAGTTATTTAGACCCATACACTATGACCCATCCATGTTACATCAAAACACATTCCAATCCCTGATAAAAAAATATCACTATATACTGTATACCCACTAGTCCCATTCGATAAAGCTAGCACAGGAGTTGTGGTCAACCATTGCTTGAGCTATGTAAAATTTCTCTCGCATGCTTCATCCCTGATAAAAAAATATCACTATATACTGTATACCCACTAGTCCCATTCGATAAAGCGAGCACAGGAGTTGTGGTCAACCATTGCTTGAGCTATGTAAAATTTCTCTCGCATGCTTCATCCCATTCGAACTTGATGTCTTTCTTGGTAAGCTGAGTAAAAGGAGCAGCAATCTTGGAGAATTCCTTCATAAACCTATGGAAATACCTAGCTAATCCCAAAAATTCTCTAATATCCTTGACAGTGGTAAATCATTCCCAAGTTAAGATGGTCTCAATTTTACGGGGATCTACTAATGCACCATCTTTTGATATTACATGTCCCAACAAGTAACCTAATTGAGCCAAAAACCATACTTACTTAACTTCGCATACAACTTTTTTTGTCTAAGAATCTGTAAAACAGTTAGATGCGAAACATGTTCCTCCTTACTCTTTAGAGTAGACCAAAATATCATCAATGAAGACTATGATAAATTGATCTAAAAATAGTCTGAAGAGTCTATTCATCAAGTCCATGAAAATTATAGGTGCATTGGTTAACCCAAATGGTATGACAAGAAACTCACAATGTCCATACCTAGTCCAAAAGGTTGTCTCCGGAATATCTTTAGTTTTTATCTTTATTTGTTGATACCCCGAATGTAGGTCAATCTTAGAAAAGACTCGTACACCCTGTAACTAGTCAAAGATATCATTAATTTTGGGGAGGGAGTACTAATTCTTGATTGTAACTCTATTTAGCTCCTTGTAATCTATGCACAATCTCAATGTCATGTCATTCTTCTTTACAAATATGACTGGAGCACCTCAAGGAGACACATTATACCGGATGAAGCCCTTATCCAAATGTTCTTGAACCTGCTTTCTCAATTCCTTCATTGCAAATCGACTCATCCTGTATGGGGCCAGTGAAATTGGTTGAGTATCTGACTGAAGATCAATGGTGAATTCCATTTCTTAGTCTACAGGCAATCCTAGTAGGCCACCAGGGAAGATATCAAGAAATTCTTTGACTACTGAAATTTTTTGGACATCAGCCCCCTTACTTATCTCACTTATCACATATTAAGA
>NW_019014635.1:585470-616532 GCF_000150535.2 Carica papaya
ATATTCACCAAAGCACTTTTAAAAGAGAAGTTTGATTTCTTCATAGATAAACTTTATGTTCAGAGGAATTTCTTCAAGGAGTGTTAGAAAATAAAGAAATTCCTCATCACAATTATTATTATTAACTTATCTAAAATTTGAATGGTATAAAATAAAAATTATTTATGAACGTTGAAACTGTTTATGGTTTTAATTTATTCTTTACATGTATAAATAGTTTTTCATTAAATATATAAAAAAATCATATTACATAAAACACATTTCATACTTCCCCTTTTCTTTTCTTACTTTTAACACCATTTGACAACTAACACTAATATTAACATTAACATTATCATATATAAGAAGAGATCCATCCATAAAACATAACTTATCCTTCAAAGTTAAAGCTACGTGCATTAAATGAGATGAAAAATGGAAGTTCTTACTTATCAGTAGCATAGAAGCAAGCTGAAGATAAGAGTTCTCATGTCGATATAGATAATGCGTATTTGAGGTCGTCTCATCCAACTTTAGTAGGTCCATTCTTGTTGCAGCATCCATGAAGACTTCGATGAACAAAAATCAACAAGATTGAAAAAAAGCTAGGGTTACTCGAACACTTACCTTTCACCAATCAATCACAAAAATATAAGTGTTATGATACCATATTAGATCTTTTGATAAGTTTAGAAGTGTGTATAGTGAATAATACACACTAAACACTAAGGTTTTTGAAAGAGAAATTGATGTTTAGTAAGCTAAAAAGTGAGAAAATCAAAAGCTCGAGTTCTGGATTTAGAAAAATGGAATTGTATTAATAATAAATATTTACATCAGTATTTATATTAAGAACATAATTTAGGACTATTTATAATTTTAACCCTAAATTGTGAGTATTTACACCTTTTATCCCTATATTTACAATAATTTCACATTTATCAACTCTAACACATATTGAAGAAGTGTTGTAGAACCCAAAAAAAGAAAAGTCATGTAAGTTCTAAGCCACATAAATGCGAGACTAAATGATCCAAAATGAAATGAGCAATAAAAGAAGTGGTGGTTTTATCAAGCAAAAATGGTGAAGTAAAGGGGAAACAATGAACTAATAGTCCGACACCCAAACATGTGAACCTAAAAATGAAAAAGAAAAGCAAGGTTTTGTAAATTTGATAAGTTTCAAGTGAAAAGAGTGTTGAGATTATAGAAGAGAAAGAAGAGAAAAATAAAATAAGGGTTGGATATTACTTAAACTTAATCGACCAAGTTGAAAGCTTATATTCAGTTTAGACATAAAGTCCACTAGCAATAAAACAAATGATTGGATAACCTCCGAACCTTGAAGCATTATGGCATAACAGGAGCTATGTTATTACATCCAGACAACTCCAACAGGAAAATGACATTAGAAGCAATAAGATTAGTAAGGCTGCATGCTGTTAGAGGTGCACCCAATAACAATAACGGTAGTGGAATAATCCCTATGCCATAAAGTCAGATAATGCCTAATTGAATGTAAGAAAAAGAATATTTAACTGAATTTTTACTAGATTTTTAGTCTTGTTAAATATCTTATCGGTAAAGTTATTTATAATTATATTATTAGACTATATTCATTGATTTTGATTATTGATAATAATTTAATTTTATACTAATAATTAATGATTGAATTTTTGAGTTAACTAGCACATGTAAAGAGTAAACTCGAACCGGAATCCAAGATGGTTTTAATTTTTTTAATCTTTCAAACCATATCAAATTTACAAGTTTTGTGACTTAAATCTAATTTGATTGTTTTATTATATTAGTATAACTATAAATACATTTATTTTTAAAAAATAAAAATATATTTATTATATATAATAATATATTAATTATATTTGTCAATATATTTATAATTATATTTATTAATATAATATATTATACTTATTAACATGAAAAGAAAAATATTTATAATAACAAAAATTAAAAATATATATTCACAGTAGGTTGGGTTTGAATAAGTTTGAGAAGATCAAATCCCGAATATACTTTGATTTGTTCTCTTTTTTCACTAACTTGAATTTTACTGAATCTGTAACAAAAAAAATTATTTCAAATCAAATTTAGATGAATCGGATTAACAATATTCATATACAAAATATCTTTTCTAATCTTATTATACTTAATAAAGTCTCATATCCTGAGAGTTTCAGAAAAATTTTACATCAATTATTAAACATAAGGATGACATGTCTGAGGATCCACTAATGCTTGCCTTTTACATTGACTTGATTTTTTTTCTTCCAAGTATTGCATGAGCTTTAACTCTCTCAATTTCAAGATGGACAAAGACATTATGAATTGGTTTAGCAATGTTGATCATGACATACTATCTTGGGACATATATTAGTGGTTATGGTGGATTTCTAGATTGTTCTTGAATTTATGATGTATTTTTAATAACTGTTAGAATTATGGTTGGTATTATTGATGGTGGTGAATTGACTATTGGAATGATATTTTTTTTTTTTAGAATGAGTTATAAAGTATTTTCAATCAAAATTTATTCTACGTTTTTTTTTTTTAAATAATGAGTTTGTTATTTATTTAATTTGGAAATTTATTTGATGTTTTTTTTAATTGGGTAAAATACACAAAATTAAAAAAAAAAAAAAAAAAAAAAAGAGACCAAAACAAATTAAAGTTAATAGTGATGATTAATTATGCATATCCATTCAATTAATAATAATTTTTGGACGACAACATCAATTAACGAAACTCCAGAAATTTCATCTTTGTTTTTTGTTTTTTTTTCTTTAAAAAAAAAATAATGAAATGGTAACTTTTATCACTCACTCTATTGTTCATGCACGTGAATTGACATTATTCTCACCGAAAAAATTAATAAACTTAAATTAACTTTTTACTGTTGCTTTTCCATGATATGTTTTTAAAAATAAAAAACTTTATGTTGAGGCTTTGAAGTTGGTCTCTCATTTGGTATTTTTCTTCCCATAAGGGGGGCATCACATGACACCATATATATGTATGTATGTATGTATATTCAAAGCTTGTGACAAAGACGTCCAGTAAATTAGTGCCACCACTTTCTTATTAAAAATTCTCAATACCCACCCAACCTTTTTTTTTTTGTTTCTTTTGAATCAAATCGAAATTTATTACAACCATTCTCCTTAAATTTAGGTGGAAAAAGAATTTTATTAAAACTTTCTTAAAGATTTATTTTTAAATGTTGCACAAATTAATACATAATAATATAATTGGAGGTAATTAAAGTATGATTTAGAAGGCATAGTATTAATTTTTATAGTCTTTTTAGATAAATTCTTACAGTTTTTAAATAGTGCCTGCTACATTTCAATTCTCTTTGAATTAATTAATAGAATTAGTCGTCGTAAATTATCAATCGTATTTTAATATATACCAATTAATAGATTAAATTTAATCATAGTGTCAATTTTTTTTTGATAATATTATAATGTCATTTTAATTACATCACATTGTGTGATCTTTATTTATATTTAGGCATAATATTAAATATAAAAATATATATTTTTAATTTAAAAAACTGTGACTATAATTTTTATTTTTATTTTTATACTTAAATCTCACATTAACCAAGTATATTTGAGTAAGAACCCGTCATATATTATATTTTATATATTCTCATAATTATTAAAAAGAAAACTATTGTAATAATAAAATCTTCATTCTCCATCCTTTTATGGATTTCTCTACGTAAAAAAAAAAAAAAGGAAATTGCTAATTGTTTGGGAGGAGAAATGCATTTAGTAAATCATAAATAAGATGAGTCCCCACAAACACAACAACATGACAGATTTTGAGCATTAAAATAAAAAATAATAAAAAAACTATTTTCTCACTAACCAAACAGACACCTCTCACTTCAACTACCTCCAGAAATTCAATTCCACCCGCCATCGCCTCTCACTTTCTAACTTGGGAAACCCTGTCTTGTCGGCAATTAATTCCTATTGGCCACTAAATCATAAGCTAATTTTTGCCTTGATTTTATCACTTCCTTGCAATTTCTTTTTTCTTTTATTAAACCTCCTCGTGTTCTCCATTTATTGGTTTACCACATCTCCATAATTTTTTTAAACAAATATGTACATAAGCTTTCTAGATTTTCAAACCCACATATAGTTTAATGTTTGAATGAGGTCAAGGCTAATATATATATATATATATTTTAATAATAAAAGATATTAATTGCTTACAAGTTTTATATCAATAATTAAAGCACACGGGTGTCTCGTGATCAAGCAAATATAAACTCTAAAAATTTGGATCATACCCGATTTAAATGATATTTTTTTCCCAGTGCAATGGACTGAAATCTGAATTTTAATTGTTATTGCCTTTTTGTTCTTAAGAAACTAATCGAAATTTTTATTTAATTGATACGATGCATTCTTTCAAGTTTATCAAAAAATGAAAAAACCATAGAGTTTATAGAAAATACATTTACTGAAAAAATTAATTATTAATTCGTATGAAAGTTGAAGAGAAATAAATTATTGGTAATTAATATTTTTATAACTGAGAAGCCTTAATCACGGGAAGAGGGGAGGAGCGGACCATCAACTTCAACATTATGGGCTTTGTGGGCCCATGCGGGTCCCGGTGGTGGCAAGTGAGATGAAATCCCAACCGCACAAATGCTCATGATCAAAACGCGAATCCATTTCTTAATGATCAGCTATTTCATGACACGTGTAATCATGACGATCACCAGCCGTCCATTTCCATTGTCATCGACCAAGCTGGCTTAAGATATAAGAAGCAAAAAGAAATAATGGGTCAAAACTTAAGAAGATCAACGGTCGGTGTTAAACCCCTTTATATTCCCATCTCTCCCATGTTAATAGTTATTTATATTATTTTACATTTTATTTAAAGCGTGCGATATAATTTAATGTAATTATTTTTTAAAAAGGAAATAAAAAGGGGTGGCAGAAGAAATATATATATATATATTTTTTTTTTAAATTTTTTCTACGAAGAAAAGAGCAACAGGCAACTCCTGGCTCCACGAGTAGTGGGGGTGGGGGGGGGATGGTGAATGAACATAAGAGATGACAAGTAATGTGTTAGGTTTATATGGGGGTTGATGCCACTTGGCATATAGTGAATGAATATTTTAGGATAATGTTATTATTAATTATTATATAATATATAATAATATTATTATTTTTACTTTTCAAAACTACTAATCAAAGTTAATGTAATTAACTAATTGCTTTATGGAGAAAAAGGTTGGTTTTTAGAATTTGACTGCCAAGGTTTTTCGCGGATATTATATATATATATATATATATATTATTTAAAATGTCACAAAAGATGAATAAAATATTGATCATTTATGAGATAGAGATGGGGGTGGGGTCAATTTTGTTGGTATGTTGAAGATTACACCGTTTCTTTGCTTTTGTTTTGTCGTTTTAAGCTTTGCTTGTTTTTCTTTTTCGTTTATTATTATTGTTATTATTTAATTTTGATAAATATCTATATGTTATATAATAGTATAAGTAGATTTTTTTAGTGTGCAAAACGCGGACACTTGTCCTGTGAAACGCGGATAAATCGTCAGCAACGGTGGGTCTACGGGGAAGCTTTGTCCTGCCCTGTCCTGACACTGAAGTCAGGCGAAATGCAGTACGCAGTTTTAGTTATTTAACGCACTTTGTCTTTACACTCAAGTTTTAGTCAAAATTTTACATTTTTAATTCACTATCTCTCTCTGAATATCAATAATAGTATAAATTCGTAATAAAATAGATAATTTAAAATTAAAATTCATGACTTTCTTAGAAGAAAAAAAACAAAAAAACAAAAGTTTACCATGAAGTTGAAAATATATATATATATATTTTTTAAATCATTGTAATGTGTGTTAATTAAAATTCTATTTTTAACTAAAATATACTCGTCGAAAGTTTATTACACTCTAAAATAAAGCCGTAAGAGAATCATCACATCCTTACACTTGTGAGGGTTAAAAAGTGAAAACAAGACACTGACATAAGAAACATGAAGTCAAGTCAAGTTATTTATCTCTGTAAACCCACTGTAATTTTATACAATTTAAAAGCAGCTTCAGCTTTTTCTTTCATGGGGTTGTTTTACTTTAAAAGTCTTCGTGGCAAATGAAATTTTGTTAATCATTACCATTAACTTTATTTAACTATGAATCTTGATATGTATTTTTAATAAATATTATTATACAAATTGCATATATATGATTACACTAGATGAGTGTAGTTCTCAATTCTAAAATCGGTTGCCAATATATTTATATTAATTTGATATTTTAAAATTTTCACAATCAAATATAAATTTATATCAATAAAATTAAATATGCGTTGTAATTTTTAAGTACCAATAACCTATAGTATATTTGCATTGACAACATTGGGATTTTAGTTTACATTTGAGCAAGTTTACTCCACAAAAAGTTACCCATCAAAGCATCTAATCCCTTTGGCTTGCCCACTCTCTTTTATACAAATTTTAGTGCATTTAAGGTGATGAGGTTTCTAAATTTATTTAATTTCAATGCTCTACATTATGTTGCTAATACTGTTTCTATAAATTGTCAAAGCTTAGTATAATGTGATTTTTGAAAGAATTTTAAAACATATCGCAAAACACCTAAAAGAAATTCTTCATATGGTCATACATTCATCTTATATCTCTTTTTTTTTTTTTGTCCAAGAACATGTAACCATCAACATTTTCTAATTTTTTATTGTTTCTATTATATAAAATATATGTTAAGAAATAATACATGTTTCTATACTATCGAATCATATATTACTATATGATAGAATTGAATGATTTTTTTTGTGTGTTTAATATTACATTTTATGATGTTTTTTGTTTTATCTTGTAGTGAGATGTATTCCGTACATGTGTACTCGGTTCTACTTAATAGATTTCAATACCAAAGATTTTTATTTGGAATGAGAATTACAATAAGGTGACTCTAGTCTGCCTTGACATGTGTTTCCTCTATTTCATACTCCATTTTAGTTAATGAATTCTTTTATTAGAGATTTTATCTACAATAGAGGTTACGATAAGGTGACTCTCTTTTTCTTTACCTTTTTTTTTTTTTTAATATTTAAAGAAATTTTATTCTTTAATTCAGAAGATTAAGGCCAATCACAATGTTCAAAGGCTATATATATATATATATATTTGTATTTTTAAATTTAGCAATATTTTATTTTCTCTTTACAGATGACAACACTTTGTTTAAGATAATTATAACCATAGAATTTGATCTTTTTCTCTAGACTATTTTTGTATATGAGAAGCTTTAAGAAGTAAGTAAAGTTTAATAAAATATCAATGTGGTTTAACTCAAATACTAATTTAGGCTAAAAAAGTTAACATTTGACTAGACTATCTATATTTGATCAATGTAAGAAGTATTTGAAACTCGTTGACATAATTGGTCACTTAAATAGACTTATCATTAATAACTTTGTATTAGAATCTGGCTTTAATATGTGATTTACCATACCTATAATTTGAAAAAAAAATATTAAAGTTTAAATAATTTTGGGGTAATTTTGAGATAACTTCAAAAGATTATATAGAATATAGAATTAAAAAAGTATGGGAAAGAATTAAAATTTTAGGAAAGAAAATAAAAATTCCAGAAAGAGAGAAGAAACGAAGTTTGAGAGACAGAAGAAGATAGATAGAGAGAGGGAGATTGATCTTTAGAGGAAAAAAGAAATAGAGAGAAAAAGAGATAATGTTTTAGAAAGAGAGATAGAGAGAGAAATATAGAGAGATAAGAGATAGTAGAGAGAAGAAAGAAGAGAGAAGAGAAAGATAGAAAATTTAGAGAGAGAATAATAAACTTTGATTTTATTCCATAAAAGTTATTCATCTTGATTGATTTACAATTAATATTTATAAATTTGAAAAGAGACATGAGACTCTTTACAAATTATTATGACAGTTCAGATATATGAGAATTCTTATCGACTATTGCAATGGTTCTTAATTTTCTAAGATCTCAACATTGTGATACAAAGCTCAAAAACTAAAGGGTTTGAAAGAGAATTAAAATATTATATCATGCTAATAAGGGAAGCATGAATCAAGGCAGTTGTTTAACTTATGCTTACATATATAACGTAATATTTCTTTTTCCTATACATATTTATAGAAGTTAAGACATAGTTTCCTAGTTTTAATGGGACAAAAATTATTGTCACTTGAATTATTTTCTCAGTCTTCATGTTACTTCTCATGATATTGGCTATTATCTTTATCAAGCTAAATATGCAAGTAATCCACTCTCTTGGGTTGATTTGATTGACAATAAGATTTTTCATATTCTTAACGAGATATATTTAAAGCTTTCTCATTGATAAATCACATTTTTTTTTATCCCATTTTATTTTAAAAATTTGTTAGCAATCTCATTTACCTTACAGTTTACTCACTCAAACATTATCTATGCAATGCATATTATTAGTCAATTTATATCAGCTTTATGGGTTAGTCATTTTAGAGTCTTTCTACAAATCCTACTTTGTGTTAAGGGTATAATATTTTATGTATGACATTTACTTATTCTTTGATTCAAAGAATTTATAATTTATAATTTTATTATTGAGGTTTAGTATTGTGAATTTTTCAAGATGAAGTCATTATTTTATCTTGTGTGATGGTCATTCTATTATTCAAATAGCTCGTAATAATATCAATAAATTTTGTTATTCTAATTTTTAATAACATGTATTTCACAAATAATTTCTACTTAGTTCATTATCATATTTGCCAAAATTTTATGCATTCATATAGTTTCATGATCTTATATGCAAACTCCACTTAGACTTTTACACCACCTTCGCAAATCACGATCTAATCATTAAATTTTTTTTTTTTTTTTTTCCGTAATAAAACGCCTAAGAAGATTGATTCTCCAATTTTTATTTTTAAAGTTAATTCTTTTTTTAACCTTAATTTTTAATATTTGTTTTTAACATTGAAATTGGACATGTTTTAGTCATGGGGAAAGTCGTGCCCGCAGGTCTTCTTCACCATTGATTAGTTGATTATAGTGTTTGTCAGTCCACTGTCAAAATATAAATAGCCAAATATACCAACCATTTAATAATTAATACAAAGTGCGAGGCCTAGCTTACAAATAACGACTTCTAATGTGGCTACGTGCCACGAATTACTGCTGTGGGACCCATAAAGCTCTTCTGCGTCATTTATTATTTTACTGCTCACAATCCGATTGTTACCGAGGTAATTAACCACCGTCTGTCTGCTCCCTCCCGTTCCTCTTCCGCGTGGCCCCCCACCGTGCATTTATCATTTATGTTCCAATACATAAATTACCCTCTAACTTCAACTTTACGATAAATTTTAATAATTAGTTCACTAAATAAGTTAAATTTCGTCACGTAAATAAATCTTTACACAAAATTTACCCAATAATTAAATACAATTATCATGCTTGACCCATAATTATTGATTCTTTAATTATGAAATTAACTTAGAATTTTTAATTTTAGTTTTGAATTATCAATTGAATAGTAGATACGTAAATGTTAAGGGAGAGAATTAATGACGGCAGAAAATTTTAAACTTAAAAATAATTAAATTTGTTCAAAAAATAGCATTGATAAACATTAAAAACTTGGTATAATATATATAGTTAAGGATGGTCTATTATATATATATATATATAACTACTACTTTTTTAAATATTTGAAGGATTAATCTTTAAAGTGTGTTGTAATTATGAGATTTTGAACGAGTTATGCAAATAATTTATGCCTACTAAAATTAATGTGTAAAATAATATCATATATACATTAGGAATTCAAAGGAGCTGCTGTTTTGAACCTTAAATTACCATAATACCCCAGCATTCATCATCATAACTACTCACGACCAACTCCTCGGAGCACAAGTGAAGCGACACGTGGAATCAAATCAAATGTATATTATATTGTGTGTATGCGTGTTAATTGAACACTATTAAGCAAGATTAACAGGGACAAAATCAGGAATTAACTCTCCACTAATTTTTACTATAAATGGCACCTTCGGCTGGGAACCGGACTTTACCTCATCTTATCATCAACTGACCACAAAAACCATTTGATTCCTAGAAACCCAAACGCCATTACTTTCTCAATTCACTGTCCCTAATTATAATTTATATTCTTCTCATTTTATTCACTTTCCCCTTCTCTGGTTTAGATTCGTCTCATCTCAAAAAACACAAGGACACGCTAATAGTAGTTTGTTGATTTCGTTAATTAGGAATATATATAGTTTTGAAGCAGAGTATTCATGGCGTCAGATGAAAGTATGACGATTCTTTCTTCGATGCAAGAAGATGAATACGATGATACGGATGATGGGTTTTATCATCAGCCTCATCATTCATATACCCATAACCTCTCCCGGCTCTCTATGTGTACCAGCTCCATGTACACCAACGACGATTACGAGGGGGATGATGATGATAACGATTATGGTGGTGGTGGTGCCGATATGAGGATCTTCATGTCAAGATTGTCTGTAGAAAGTTTCGATGGTGATGATGCCGACGAGGAACTGTCCGATGTAGAAAAGGAAGGCAAGCATAATCAGTTGCTGGGGCTCTCGTCGGACTCTGACAAAGAACCCGGTTGTTATTCCCTGCCGGTGACGCCGCCGCGGCCGAGGAGAACTCGTGGTGGGTTAGGGGTAAATCAGGCTCTTGTGGGGGCTAAGGATTACGCGAGTGAGAATGAAGCCCAAAAGGGTATGTTGAAGAGGAAAACGAGGAGGAATAATTTGAGAAAGAGGAGGTTAGTGAAGGAGAGTATTAGTGGGAAAAGTAGTAGAAAGAGAGAAGAAGAAAGTGGGGTTTATGGGTATGGATACGCGTATGGGGTGAATTATAGTGTGAGTGGGGAGAGCGAGGGAGGAGGAGGCGGCGGTGGCGGTGGAGTTGTGGTGATAACAAGGCCGAAAGGAGGAAGGAGATCTCTGTGTATGGACCTGGAAGAAGTAAAGGCTTGCAGAGATCTTGGGTTTGAGTTGGAGCATGAGCGAATGGTGGAGATGCCGAGTCGAGTTTCTCTGTCAGGGTCAACTCTTGAAACCAGTAGTGGTGGTAATTCTCCCATCGCCAACTGGCGCATCTCTAGCCCTGGTTAGTCATTCTCTCAATTTTTACTTTCCTATTTTACATAATATCAAATGGAAACAAACAAAGAAACAAATAAGGCAGAGTTAATCACATTACGACTTTCCTTTTTCATGAGAAGCTGTATAGTGATAATGATGTGTTGAAATTTTAAACCAGGTGATGACCCCAGAGATGTTAAGGCTCGGCTTAAGGTGTGGGCACAGGCGGTGGCTCTTGCCTCGACTTCTCGCCATGTTTCCTAAATTATCTTTCACAATCATACCCACCTTCCTGATTTTACCACTCCTTACTTCTCTAAACTATACTAGCTATTTTAGCCACGAAACGTTTCTATTTCGTTTTTGATTCCTACAAAAACCGCCATTTTGCATTTTGGAGCTTCTTTCTTTGTTTTCCTGTTCTGGGTTTTTGCTGCTCTGGGAACTTGAGGTTGAGCTTCAATTGACTCCTCCAATTTCTCTTATTTTCTTCTTCTTCTTCTTCTTCTTCTTCTTCTTCTCCTTGGTGTGTATATAATTCTCTTATGTAAATATGACAGAACCAAAGGTGTCCCCAAGCAACAGGCTTTTCTTACTATATGAGACGCAGTTCATCAGCTTAACTATATACTCCTATATAACCTTCTTGTAGCTATTTCTAGCTTACTGTACAAGCATGAGTCACAGTCACCGGGCTTTTCAATCGTATCAATATACAGTGTGGGTGTTAATTATTCCAAATTTAGAGAACATGTATAGCTGCTGCAATTCTTTTTGGGAAACGCGTGTTAGATACGGTTGATTGATTTTGCATGCCGTGATTGTGATTTGGAGTGTGTTTGTTTATGAGAAATTCTAGCTCACTTGACATGATAGTGTTCTGCTCACCATGACTCTAAAAGATCCAATTGAAGACATGAAATGGGAAATAAAACTTTATCAGACCGTAAGTTTAAGTGGGTTCCAATCTTAACACGCAACAAGAATCGCTAAAATCCAAAAACAGTGTTGAGTTGAGAAGAGAGAGAGATGGATAAAATACATTGTTTGCAAGAAGTGTACCAAGATTAGGCAAGTGGGTGCAAGAAATTATGGAAACTGTGATCAAGTAAGTTAAGAAGAATCACATGATGATGAGTAATGTAGCGACAGTTGAGGTGATATCACAGGAAAGCCGGACGATGATTAACTTTTAACACCCACTAAAATTAACCAAAGAAGAAAATGATATGATAATCCGAGATGATGATATTCTTAAGATGAAAACCCAAATTTGTCTGAATGTAGAAAATGATCAACAATTTGGTTGAAGAAGATCCTGTAATGCACAGCTTTTACATTGATGAAGAAAATGGAGTATAAAAGAAACAAGTATTTCCTATAAAGCAGGTCTATGATTAGATGATGGAAAGGCATCTAATTAATCATTTATCCGGAAATAATCAAAATCCTATTTCCCCACCATTCAGTTGGGCAAGTCCCACAAGTTACAAAAGAAGCTCACAAGATAAAAAAAGTAATTGAATCCAAATATCATAATTTCTTTACTGAAAAGAAACTCACTCTAAAAAAAAAAAAAAAATTATGATCCAAACATCTATTTTGGGATGAGCGTTCGAAGAATTACAGAACAAAATACTCTACTTTTTGTAATTTTTTATGTTGTATTTCTCGTAAGCCCTACTAAAACAATGGCGTCCAAATATTATTACACTCTGCTTTTATGTAGACCACAGAAACTAAGATAATTATTCATGTAGAAAAAATTTATTCCAAATTTTATTAGTTACATTTTTTTTTTTTTTTTTTTTTTGGTTACTAGAGAAAACAAACACTATATGTAAACAGAATTTAAAACATAATTTTGATAATATAATGCCGAGAAAGTAAAGTTGTGATAAGAAAAAAAAAAAAATTGGAACTTTAGTTTATGAAGAAATAAATAAAGGGGAGGAGGCAAGTAGAACTAACCATTTGTGCGTATGGTAAAATAATAATATCTTTTGTGAATCTAATCAAAATTCCGGCCGTGGCATTAAGGAGACGAAAGTAGCACTAAGCATAAGCAGGTTAAGGAAGGTGAAACTCAATCTTGTGGACCGGGAGATGATCGTTATGTTTGACTTATTACCACCACTGCATACCAATATGTTATCTCAGTTGCTTTGCTTTAAATATCAATTTCATATAACATCAAAACACAAAAACAAATACATACACATATATATTTAAAACATTTACTGAACAATTTTTTTTTTTTTTTTAACTTTTCTTGTCTAACTTTTCATTTTATTAATTTTACTTTAATCATTAATTAATTTTTTTTATTTTTTTCTTTTAAAACACTAAATCTAAGCTGAAGAGCAAAAGTTCATCAAACAATATCTCTTTTCTTGGAACTTAAAAATACAAGAATTCATCAAACAGCATCCCGAGTGAATAGCAAGGGGATTGATATTCTTGTTGTAGCTATACCAAGAAATTCAATCCTAAATCTCTTATCATATAAAAAGAATAATGACTACGAGTACATAATGTATTATTGAACAGAAACTACTTAAGATCCAAACTCATGAATCAAGTTGTTCAACAAACTTCAAAGCAGAACGAGGGACCCAGTCTCCCCCTTAGAACCTAAATTTAGTGTCTAACACATTTCAAACCAGTACCTGCACCACGATTGATGCATTACATCTCATGTAACTGTGGCATAGGCTTATTCATTTTATACATGACAACTCTTGACCTTACCAAATATTGGAAAGATTAGTGGAGTTTAAGATGACTATTACTAACAAATAGCTCTTCTCAGTTAGGAAACTGAACCAAACCTTCCGCCAAACGACTAAACACCATAACATCATCGTCACAAGACAATCTGGAATTTGTGGGTCACTCTCTAGATTATTTTTCAAATAGACATTCTTTTGTGTTTTCTAGTGACTCATGCTTCTGGTTAAATCTCTAGTTATCATCTCTATTTACATCGTATCTAATTTGTAAAGTATCTAATACTTTATCTTTATCATATTCAATTTTAAATGAGCTACTGGTATGAATGGTAACATTACTTTCTTTTTTTCTCTCTGACTTTTGGTTTTGAAGAATTCTCTAGGGGAATAAGGAGGGCAAAGAGAAGAAAGAAAAAGAAAATTTACCGTGATTGACTCAATTGTTGGCTCTGGTACCAATGATACAAGTAAATGTTGTATCTACTAGAATTCAAGAGCTTTGAGGAAAGAATTCACAGGGATTAACGATTAAAGGGCATGACAAAGAGACTTATGAGACATGGAGGACGCGGAGGAGAAGCATTCATAAAAATCAATTTCCATAACCAATCTACAGCATATTATCTCTCAATATTGAGCTCTCTCATTCTATATAAGAAACAGCTAACTACCAAACAGCCTACTATAACTACCCAACAACTCACTTCACTTCTAACTTCCTGAAAGATTTGTACACATATCATTCTGCAGTGTTTTTTGAGGATAATTACCATGAAATAGATTACTTGAACTTAGACAAAGTACCGCAGAATATTACTAGAATTCCAAGGCACTATAAGATTTCCACTCTATACTGCAGTTGAAGAAATGGTGTCTCTAAATGACTATGGACAATATCTACTAACCACAGTAGCAGATTAGCAGTGATTAAGACTGCAAAGCTTGCAACATATCAAGAAGACATGACCATTTCAAGAAGTTCATACACCGTGGTCGCATATAACACAATCACCTACCTGGCAGACACATTTTTTTGGGTTCAACAGTGACAAGCAAATCAAAATTAGACTCATATGAGGTGTCCTTCCAACCTTAATTTTATAGGTTGCCAACTTATTTTTAAATTGACAATTTTACAAAAGGAGAAGCAAATAGAAAAAAGTAGATAGAAAGCTTTTTTCAATCGCTCTATGAGTAAACTGGCAAACCTTCTTTTGCTTGTCAAAGCTTTCCCCAGTTGTGATAGAGTTTCAGATCAGATAATTTTGCATACCAGAGCTCACTAGTCAACCAAGTTATTTTTATTGCTTGTGAAAGCAAATTATTTTTATTGAATCTGAATAAAACTTAAATTACAATAACTCAGTTTTAAACCAAGTCATCAATGGTTTTTCCTAATGGGGGATTCATAAGCTCAGCCTTCTGAAACAGAGCAACTGCAAATATACCTTTTCCACCCCCTCCCTAAAAGAGTTATTACCAAGGAACTTTGGAGTCTTATAGAGATAGGACGATCTCATCCCTAAATCACATGAAAGAATAGGGAGCATGTTGCTAACAGTTATTTTTTTAGATGAACTTAATAAGAATAACGAACATAATAAGACAAATGAATGTTACATTTTCAAAAATCGGAAATTGAAGATGAATGAGGCAACGCATACGAGGAGCTGATAGATAACTTCTCACTCACTTGAAGACAAGATTGTGACATGATTTGTCACATGGGTATGGACAATCGATTTGTTTAACAGGTGCTCGATCAAAATACCAGTCTCCAACAGATTCCGCAACTCTCTGCATATTGATAGTGTAAGCAAGTTAACATAGCATTCCTAAGAATTAGAGAGATCCAGAAATTTGTACTTAGGTTTCTTAGAAGCCATTAACCACTCAGCTCCAATCAAGGTTTTCATGGGGAGGAATCTGTTGTGTATGAAAAAAAATTTTCTATGACAATTTACTTTTTGACAACAACAATTCACAAAATTTCATAGTTCAAATTGACAATTGATTACTTTTTTGCCCGTATAAAGTACAGATCTTAAAGTTGAGGTGACCATTAATAGTAATCTCTACTATGGTAGTGTGTGTATAACTACAGATAGGCTTACCTTGTTACCTATACGGGGAGAATCAACAGCAAACCAGGTATCCTGTCTTTCAGAGTGGCAATGTGCAAAACAAGAGTTTATAAACAAACCAGTTTGACTGCTCTTAGAAAAAACGTCAATGACATTGAGCATTTGATTCCTGAAGTCTGATCCATATTGGAGAAAGAAGAAGAAACCCATTATAGAAACGTTAAATGTATACATAAACTTCGACATAATGGCTAACAACAGGGAAAAAAAAAGAAGGATCACCTTGGAGAAATTGAATCTGTGATGAGTTACAACGCAAATGATCCTTTTTACATTCATTCCAGTAGCCTTTAGGATCAGCAGATGGAGGTGCTAAACTAGCTTGAATCTGATAAAAATAAACATAACACAAATTCCTTGTTTAAATTTGCCACTAGATCACAAGAGACAAGTATTAACTGTTGTCTGCTCAGCATGGATAATTCAGCCCCCAAATATATATATTCGACTGGCATTTGTAATTCAGCACTAGTAAAAGGGGAAAGATAAGAAATAATCAAAAAATTACCTGCCATGTATCATATGCAGAATTAAGCAGAAACATAGGAGTCTTTATGTTTGCAATCAAATTTTGAGGAAAAAAACACTGAAAGAGTTAAAAGAAGAAAAGGAAAAGTTAATATAATTAACCACTTCATATTTTCATATCAAAGTAAAATCATGAAGTGGATGACAATCAAAGAAGAGAGACACATACCGAAGTTGGATCCAAGTGACTTGTACAAAAACTTGGTAGAGTCCTTTGCAGATCCTAAGAATTCATTCAAAATTCACAAGAATATAGTAAGCTTCAAATAATTTAAAAGATTCTCTACTCAGTGACCTCATGTAATTAACCTTGCCACAAACAAATGACGAACCACTGACTAGCAAATCAAGAGAGACATTCTTATAATCCCACATGCAAGCAGTTGAGCATTTTAAAATCCAAGATCAAATATTTTAAGTTTGGCAAATGCTTAAATTAAATGCTATTGTGTGTTACCTGCACACTCACAACACCTTCATACATATTCCTGAGACTGCGGCCACCAGATACATCAAGTCTACAAGATCAAACAAAATATTAAAGTAGATAACAACACAGACTTACAGATAAACAATGATATAGAAGATAGAGGGTATTACGCATCAAGGAACATTCCAGCATCACTTAGACATTTCACTTTGGTGGTTGGGGGAAAAAAGTCACGAAACTGGTCACAATGTAGAATAGAGGCTAAACTCCCAGCTGAACATCCAGAAAGCAGAACCTGAAACAAATTCCCTTTAAACATAAATAAAGTTGTCAGGAACTCTTGAAAAGGGGCAAGCTAGATATTAAACCTGGTTAGCATTCTGCATTCCTTTCGCCAAGAGCTCTTCAATACCAGCTTGCCAGATAAGTTGTCCTCGAAAATAAAGCCCTGCCTCCTGCAGGCAGTGTTGTCAGGAATATTACCATCGGTAGACAATGTTAAAGAAAGCAACAATGTTAGTTAAACTGAAAATGAATTAGCTGTCCTCCTAAAAGTTTCAATAGTTACAGCAGAATAAATATACGTGCTTCTAACAAGACAAGAACTTTTCTTCAAATAAGGGAAAGATACCTAAGCCAAAAGAACAGTAAGCCTAGAAAAAGATTTTATTTAAACCTAACTCATATCTGATGACTAACATAAAAACAGGCATATAAATACAAAGAATTACATTCTCAAATATTCAAAAAGCATGAAACACATAAACTCGAAGACAATGGTATTTCCAGTGGTGCTGCTAAGCTAAACTTAATTAGTACTCAAATTCAAAATGTACAAAAAGAAGGCCAGAGAAAGGCAAAACAGTCCCACCAACCTGATTCTGACTGACCCCAGAGAAAGATGCCCCATCACAATAACGTAGCTTGACTCTGTTCCAGTTGAAGAAATCTGCAAGAACATCCAAAATATCATCAGGATATACAAGCAGACACAAACAAAGATAGAGATCACTCGTATCAGATGAATTGGAACGGTAGCAGAAAATCTCTCTGGTACAAACAAAGTCAGTATAAAGGTGAGAAAAATACCAGGATTTTCTTCAGCTTTATTGCTCAATATTCCAGTGAACTCTATCTGCTTTTCCATATATTTGGACGAGCCACGGCGAGTAGTTTTTCTATAGACACAATTTCTGATGGTATTACACCATCCTCCTCCCTACCGTCAAAAGGAAAAAAAGGCAAAAATCACCAATAATCAGAAGAGAAGTTAAGAAAATCAACAGTAAAACAAATAGCAGAAATTAACATAAACTTCCAATTACATTTAAGAGATTCCACATTACACACCTCTAAATGAACTACCCAACCGTTTGCACCGGATCCATGTCCGCCATGGAAATGATAACCAGGAAGTGTCCCATCCAAACAGACTGCATCATTTTAAGGCATATAAAATCTTAAAATACCACATTGCATTTGATCAAATTGCTCTTTATAACTATGCAGAAATCTCCACGAAACTTTAAAGTTCAAACAAATAAATCTTGCTTATAAAACCTATTCTATCTCTTAAGGACCACAAATCGTAAAACAACTATAATTGAAGAATTCTATGTTGCTTTTATCACTACCCCATTACAATACTAAAACGACTACAATAATCAGCGTACCTGTTCTGGATATATACCCAAAAAGAAAATGGCGAACAGATCATAAATCTGTACATACATATATACTTCTACGTATGTTTTTACTGTATACACCATGAAGGAAGCAAAATAAATGATGAAATAAAATAGTCATAAATCAGAGTTGCATTCTGCAGAACGAAATAAAAAAGAAAAGAGAGCAAATTAAATATCAATGACGCAAGCGACCAGCGTGTTTCAACATAAACAAACAGTCAATTCTACGCAAGGCCAGTATATATATTATATATCTGATATATACATATACACACAGAGATAGAGTGAGAGGTACGACATACAAGCTCGTTTGGAAGCAGCTCCCTGAATGAGAGTTAGGGGGACGAGAAGAGGCCGAGAGGAGGCATTAGGCGCCATCGACGGCGGGTCTGCCTCCACGTCGAACAAAGAGAAGAGCAAATCATCGTCGGTCGATTTCAAATTGCTGAAACCATGATTTTCAGAACCACCGAAAACAACCCCAATCACGCAACAACACAATCCCCACGCTATTAATCCCACGTTCCTCATTACCTGTCTCTCGTAAATTGCCTTTAGCGACACTTGACTACTATTTTTCCACCTCCCTGGTATTTTTTTCCGCTCTCATCACCTGCACTATATATATTATATATATAAAGGAATGTGATCGTGCGTATATGAAATTCGTTTATTCGGGGGGCTTGAAAAGGAAAGAGACAATAAACTGTTTTGGCTTCGTAATCTTCGTAGGAGATCTTGTAATCTATTGGATTTGTTCCTGTTTTAGATTCAGTCGTCAGTGTCAATAGGCTGAGCTAAAAAACATTTAGTTCCTTCCCATGAAGGAAAAATTCAGTGGTTAGTCAAATTGAAAGATAGAAAAATGATTAAAAAGGAAAGAGAAGAGCGTTAAAGCTTCTTTCTTTTTATGGTTAAAATTATAAAATGAACAAATGAAAAATTGTAGTGGAACTGAAAGTTGGTGTCTTTATCATTCTTGCTTTTTACTTGGTCTGTAAATTCACAGCTGTCTTCATTATGTTTGTGGAGGAGATTGCTTACCCATTGGTTTCCGGTTCCATTTTAACTCTCTTTATAATCATAAATGTTTAACACAATATTCATATTTTTGCAAATTAATACTAAATTTTAAAAAAATTTCAATTCAATTATTTTATATTTTATATTTGTATTTTGTAATATAAGCATCGAACCCACTAATTAAAAATTGGATTAATATTTTAAAATACATAATTAATCTTAAAAGATTGTTTTAGAAAAAAATATATATATATATATATATTTCTCTAAATAGTAGCGTATATTAAAATTTAATTTAATGTAATCTCAGTAAAGAAAACCATTTATTATGAATAATTAGCTTTAATTCCTTCCAAATCTTTCTTCTTAAGTGTCTTACTAAATTTCTAATGTGTCTATTTAATATGCAATCTCCATATAATCAAAATAATAAATTTTAATTGACTTGCTAAACACTCTCACGAAGATAAATATAAACAAAAATGTAAACTTTACAGAAGATAATATTTGCTATACTACATTTATATTGATTATATTTTTATGATATTGTCACATAATTTTTTATTTTCTATTACCAAAAATTGAACATGACAATTAACAAATTCAAATATTTACTAAACAAAATTAATTTAGTTTGAATAAAATTAAAAAAGTTATTAATCATATATATACTCCTTCTACACTTAATTTTTTTTAACTAAACCTCCCTGATACTCAATTAACAAAAAGAAACTCTGTTCAATTTGGATTAGATTGAGGAAGATGGGTCACTTGCCTCAACGCTTATCTTTGTATGAGTGGTGTTTTCTTAAAAATAATAATAATAATATCAGTGAGTGTGATTTGTGTCTTTCATGGAAAATGGAAAGAAGATTTTTGCAAGTAATCTTGTAGTTGGACCCAAATTAAGTAATGCCCAATCATTCATTACGGCCCATTATACCCGTCGAACAAAGATTTGTGGATTAATGGCGACTTCATGTCCATTTTCTTCTCATCATCTATAATTCTGTATCATCTCTCTCGTTTTGACTGATTCCGAGGCTGATAAACCAGACGCTGGGTCGCCGGACTTGAGCTTCCCACTCTTAGATCACTTCACTCAATTTCCTTAAGCAGTAAGATTAAATTGCATCTTAAGTTTGTGACTAATGATGGGATGTTGACCTATTTTCCTTCAGCTTGCTTGCTTGCCTTTGCTTTTAGTTTAGGGCTTTCAGTTTCATTGCTAACTGCTGTGAACTTTTTTCTTCTTCCTTTTTTCTTTTTTCTTTTTTAGATTCTTCACTCTATTTGTAAATTGGGGCTGAGGAATTTTTGAGCGACTCGATAGAAATTCCGTTCTATTTGGACTTCTTGATTCGGGACTTGATAACATTTGTAAATTGTATTCAATTTTCAATTTAGGAGTTTGATTAGGGATTTTTTTTGTTGCGGCTAAATCTTTTCTCGCGGTATCTGACAATCCATGGTCGTTATCAGATGGGGAAGGACTCGAAACCAAAGGAAGCTAGTGGGAAGGGAAAGGGAAAACAAGCAGGAGGAAGTGATGAAGCTAAGGGAAAAGGAAAATCTGGAAAATCTTCTGATGGGCTTGGCACCTGTACTTATGTAAAAGGTGTATTCGCAAATGGGTTCAATCACATGAATTTAAACTATCTAGCTTTTCTCGTTTCCTGCTTAATTCGTCAGTGTTGGATATTGGTATTGGCAGTTTTAATCTGGACTTGGAGAAATATTTTGAATGCTCTTTAAAGTTAATAGATAATATTTTTTCTGACATTTTTGTTTTTCAACGTGGTGGTGGAAGAAGAAATTGGCAGTCCAAGGGCAAGATAGATGGTCGTATTGTAGGCTGTTTGAATTTTATTCTATACCGTGATTATATGCTTGTTTCATCTCGCCAATTCTGCTGGCATGCTCAGAGAGATGAATTAGGTTTTAATATAATTGCTTTGATTTTCAAACTTCTTGTCATTGCCTGAATAAGGCTTTAATGTAACTGCTTTGATTTTCAAACTTCTTATCGATGGCTTGAAATTTTGGTTCAGCAAGGCATATACTATGTGAAAAACAAGGAAAAATCAATGAAGCATATAAGAAGATGCAGGATGGTTGGCTTGGCAATGGAGACAAGGTTCCTCCAGCTGAGTTTGCAAAGGTAAAGGATCTAACGTGCTCTTAAATGGTATGAGATTATCCTAGTTTTCCAAATGGTTTGACATTTTTGACCTCTAATTTGGAATTGGCTACAATGCATTATATAAGTAGTTCCTCATTCAAATTAGTGTTGTTCCTTACATTTTGTTTGAAATTGTTCATAATGCTTTATATAAGTAGTTGCCTCTTCAAAATCGAGTTATTCTGGTAAAAAAAATGTTATTTGAAATAAATAAAGTATTTCTTTGACTAGGTGAACTTAATATGGCCCTTAGGTACATTGATGCAAGAAATTTTTTAGTTGCTCTGCAGGAGCTACATTTATATGTGGGTTATTTCTTGCTTTTTAATGGTCATAACCCATTTCTGCAAATTCCTCAGCTAGCTGCAGAGTATTCAGAGTGCCCATCCGGCAAAAAGGGTGGGGATCTTGGATGGTTTCCTCGTGGAAAGATGGCTGGCCCATTTCAGGATGTTGCTTTCAGCACCCCAATTGGAGCTACTAGTGCACCATTCAAATCAACGTATGTTCTTGCATATATCATTCTCTTCTCTCTACAGCTAAATTTATTCCAGTACTGTTGTCTGGCAGACTGTTTAGTAGCCTATTTTTGGGAAGAAATGCAACTACAAATGGATTGCAGATTATAAATTACAGAATGCAATAATTGAAAGGATTCAGCTGGCGAGAGGAATGGCCATTGGCCCTACAAAGGCAGGGTTCTTATTTATTTTATCATCCCATCAGGATGGTCAGGGAGTGTCACTAGCCTGGATTGAATTGGAAACAAGAATGATTTTATCCAGCCTTTTGTGGAGCAGGGATGAGATTAGCATTACCTGTCTTCTTCAAGTACCTACTTTTGGACCTCTTTACTTTTAAATAAATGGAAATCCTAAAATTTGAATTTAATTTATTGAGTTGTATTGGGGCAAAAAAAGGTAGTGGGGGAAAGAAGTGTTTTCTGTCATAGATTTGCCCTAGTCTGAGTTGTCCCGTGATCAGGTTTGGTCAGAAAGTTTATTTCTTAATATTAAACAGAATATGTACCATGTAAATGTATAAGAACAATTGTCATAGAAGATCAAGATTAGAGAATTATCTATGTTGTTTGATTATTCTAAAGATTTCAATTCAATTGGAATTTGGTTATCAGTGAAAAATTGATCCTAGAAGTGGATATAGACAAGTTGTTTACTTAATGCCTTGTTGTTAAACTGGTTCTTTAATGGTGCAAAGTGATGGAAAGCTGTTTTCCCTGAGTAGGCTTTTGTTATCCACTTGCTATTCCCCTTGTGTATGAAAGAAAGGCTATGAATCCTTTACTAGCTTGCATAACGGTCATAATAATTACACATTAGTCTCTGGGTCTTGTTCTTCCTTATTCTGGAATGCTTATATGTTGACATATAAATTCCTATCAGCTACTGGTATATACTGACCATAATTGTTCTATGGACCAGGCATGGGTATCACATAATATTGTGTGAAGGAAGGAAGAATTAGTGGAGTCTACCTTTCTGAGGGAACAAGTTGAAAACTTGGTGGCTAAAAAGAGTCTGAGTTGCATACTGCCTGTTACAATGGACATGATATCTAAATGGTTGGAGAAGACTTCACTTTTGTTTTATATTTTATGTTTTCTCCTCTTTCTTTGGCGAATTCTGTTTATATCTAAAGTGGATTGCAAATTGTTTAATCCTACTACAATAGTGACAGAAGAAGTTCAGTGCTTTAGTCCATATCATTGACTGCTATAAGTAGCATGTGGCTCGAGATAACATGAATAATCAAAATATGACATGTATCATCAAGCCTGATGAGGGTGATGTTGCACCAATATATTTTCTTTGTATTAGATGCAACAGGATAAGCTCATTTCTTGGACCATCCAGTCCGGGATCTTACCTCAGTGGTTACTCTCTGCATCAGTAGGTTCTTTTCATTTCAATCACATGTAGACAGTAGCAATCTATAAAAAATGGGATTAAGTTTTATTCCCGCTACTATGGAATGGTATAATACCAGCAGTAACTGTTAGCTGAAAGAAGAGAAGGAAGAACATAGACTAGAAAGGGAGTTTGGAAATAAGAAATATTTTTTTTCATTTTATTCAAATAACTGAAGTTATTTAAATATATAAGTGCATGATAGAAATATTTTCAAGCTGTGACTCTTAACAACTTATTCTCTGTACAAAATAAGACAATTAAAAAAAAAAAATTAAATTAAACTTGCAGAAATGAAAATTAATATTTTTTTAACAATCCTTTCTTACCAAAAATAGAAATGTTTGAACTTTAGTTTACATTTGTAACAGTAATATTGTTCAAAGAATAAACTCTTATTAACCTTCATAAGTTTTTGAAACGAAGAAATCCGACAAGTTTAATAAATATATCAATCAATTGTTCTTCACTTGTGTAGTACTGCAAATCAATTGTTCTCTCATTGTCGAGATCTCAAAAAAGAAAAAAATAATAATAATAATACTTTACGTCTATGTGTTTACTTCATCCATTTAGCACAGGATTTTGGAGAGCTTGATGGTTAAATTGTTATCATAAAAAAATTGTAGTAGCTCCTTCTTGCTTGAAGTATAGTTCTTCAAGAATTTTTCTCAACTGAACAACGTAGACAAGCACAAGCTGTTGCAGCAACAAGTTCTATTTCTTTTATTGGCAATGTAACAATTGGTTGTTTCTTGGATGATCATAAAACAACCCTTGAACCCATCATAAAAATGTAACGACAAGTGCTCTTTCTATCATCGTGATCTCCTACAAAATTACTATTAATAATTTTAACAAATTCAACTTTTTTCTTTTTTTCTTCATAGAACAATCCAAAATTTTTAAGTTCTTGTAATTAACGAAAAATACTCTTAGAAATGTAATATAGTTCACAAACACCATTTTGTATAGTTATTAAATAACTATTTTTTAGTAATTGACCAATATTTAATGAATTACTGTTTTCAAGTTAAGAATATAAAATATATTAGAAATTATTTTATGCAAAACCATTTTTCGTTATTATTTTAATATGACTATTTTTCATTACTCTCAGTTAAGAACGATCACCAAGATTCACTATAGAATGAAAACCTTCATTTGAGTAAAAAAAAAAAGATAACTTACTTCTACACATATGGTTGTTGCAACTTATATCCATATATCATACATTTGATTAAGATTTTTTATTGACTTGGACTACCATCATCAAGATTGATGCTTCCTTATTTTCTACAAAATTTGATTTCTCTCCTCTTTCTTTATCATTAAGAGTTTGGTATGATATTGAGAACAATAATGATATTTTAAGCATTCTGCCTTAGTTTATCAAATTGTCTCTCTTAACCTTTGCTTTGGCCTTAGCCTTGGCCTTTGCCTCTGCTTTGAAGTCTATCATCATTAGCATTAAAAAATCTATTGTCATCACTATTATTTTGAGCTCCTCTTCCTAATCTTTTACTTATCTAAAATTTAAAGAGTGGATAATAGTTGAAGCATTTAAAGTTAACTTTTGTAAAATATTATTTTTATTCATCTTTTGTTCGTGGACCACTAATGACTTTACAGTTCATTAAAGGATAGTACATATGTATCTTTGGATTCTTCAATTAAGCATACAACATAATCGAACTTTGGTGCCAATGAGCGAAATATCTTCTTCATAATAACATCTTCCATCTTCTCACCATAAAATCAAATGTTATTGGTTATGCCCATGGTTATCACACAATAGTTGGCGACAGATTCTCTATATTTCATTTATAGGATTTCAAAGTCTCTTTTCAAATTTTTAAGTTGGGCATATTTTATTCTTGGAGAGTTTTGATATTTTTTTTCATTGAATCCGAAATTTCTTTACTTGAAAAAAATTTGAGAATAAATTGATTAGTGACCTACAACATATAATTTTTTATCTTTAGATCCTTTAACTTTAAAACCTCAAGCTTGGTTAATGGTCCATGTGTTAATACCACACAACATGTTGGTATTATCACATTATTTTTTACGTGTTAATACTCCTTTAATTTTTTTTTTTAAAATTTCTATTAGCATGTTTCAATAATTATAATTACCATTAAAACATAGAATGACTCGCTGCGGAAGTCATTTGTAAACTATTATTTTTTTTTTAACGTTAATTTTGATTAATTATAATATCATTGTAAGCTAAAAGAAGAGAATGAAGAACATAGAGTAAAAAGAAATATTGAAAATGAAAAATATTTTTCTCACTTTATTCAAACAACTCAAGTTATTTAAATAGATAAGCAAATAGTAAAAATATCTTCAAATTGAGATTCTTAACAACTCAATTCTCTACACAAAATAAGATTACTAAAAAATACCACCTATTCTCTACGCAAGAAAAGATGATTCAAAAAAATTACTCAGCTCCCTACATTAAATAAGATTGTTAAAAAATCACCCACTCTAGCACTAAACTCGTAAAGACTAAGACAAGGCTAACAAAATAAACATACAAAAATTTAAAAAATAATATCTTCTAACATTAACTACAGTAGATTAATGGACAACCGACGAGAGTAATTCACAGACAGAATAAAAGGCAAATATGCATCCACCCGAGTTCAAAGGTTGCAGGATGAGGTTAAGGTTGCAATCTTCACAGCCCCAAAAATGATCTATTACGCCCAAACAGTGCTGCTATTATGCTAAGAGAGAAGTGATGCCTCCATTAATTTTAACCATCAGATTAGGAGGAAAAGAAGATCTTTTAGTGTTACATTAGTGAAGGTAAATAACAATCAAGCCCCTTTAAGAGAGGAGAGCGACTGATACCTCGAAACACTTCAAGAGAGAAATCTGACATGCCTCAGGGGTTCCTCCCGGAGAATAGTTCTAAAAGAGTTTGGCATGAAAACAAAAATCCAACCATCCAAGACAATTTCTCATGATAGCTTTAACTGATTAAGGAATTGATACTGATTCATCTTCCTGATACCAAAAAGGATCCGTAAAAACTAACCCTATTTCTATGCCTTCCTTTAATTGTTCAAATTGGTGATCAATGTGACAAGTAGCACATTACTGCTATCTCCTCCATCCATCCAGCAAAAGAATTATTAAAAACCTATTGAAAATTGCAGCGTGTTTTGAGTCTCAGATATGTTTGAACTACCAGCCAACCCCTCTCAATCTATCCTCAGCTGCTGCTTTTTTCTCTTCTTTCATCTTCTGCACTAGTTCAAGAATCTTGGGATTATAGAATCGGTCACGAACATACTTCCTCTCCTCAGCTTGTATCTCTTTGATTGCGCTGGGATATGGGTTAGGAGGGGGTCTCTTTCCTTGAAGATGAGCAATTTGTTTCAATCGAGTATATGCTTTCTTTTTCCCCTTTCTTTCAGCTCGATATTCCATCTAGAGATGAACAGTAACAGTAAGGGCATGGAAAAAATAAAATAAAGGTAACAGAATATCAGGAAACTTGGCCAACTCATGTTATCAAAACAAATAGTGGTATTGACTGTTAAAGCACGAGGGAGAGGAGAGTTCTGAAAGCCACAAATCCAATTCCAGATACATACATCAGCTACAGTCATTGCTTCCTCCTCGCTAACTCCTTGCTCCTTCAACTCCAGCACCCGCAAACCAAACACACGGGCAGGAGGAGGATCAAATCCAGAAATCCTGCAGCAACATAACGGATAAATTGAAGCATTGATATCTAAAACAAACAGTACAATGTATGTAAATGAATAGTTGTCTCCCATCTATAACTAGTAGATAACAATCGAGAAATTCAATAGACAAAGACTTCTGCACAAAATTTGAAACAAGTACAAAAGAGACCAAAATTATAATGCCTTAGGTTGTAACAAAATGTAACTAGTGTATGATGTGTCTGCAACTAGGATGCTAAGGAAACCTCATTCCACAAAAGTGAAGTCAGTATAAACATTCAGGATCAAGTTTCATCCTATCTAGCTAATTTAATAATTTCTCACTGGGGTACTAATCCTACTAAGGAAACCAACTGATCAAACAAGCCAATATTGCACAAGAAGTTCCTTTCTAACTATGGATCTAAAACCTAGACCATAAAAATTTCTTCATTAGAAAACTGATAACCACTTAGAAGAAAGAAACAAGGAGTAGACGACTAGACAAGTGAAATTTGAGAAGAACTATTTGTACAGGAGAAAAGAAGTACTTGATGGCATCTTCATGCTTCGAATCCGGATGCTTCTGAAAGAATTTCTTTATATAGACATCCTCAGGAAGACTAATCTTCTTGACTTTCCCCTCAACACGAGGAAAGGTTGCAGGAGGTGCCCTGGGCGAAAAACCAGCAGGAACTATTAGATTGGTTTCCTTTTTTTTTTTTTTTTTTTTTTTTCTCAATACAGATTAAACAACATATGCATTTGGATAAAAAAATTCTTCACATTCTTAAAGGCATAGGATACCTTCAAACAGTTGCATCTCCAATCCAGAACTTCAATAAAACAAGGGACAGAAACAATTATACATGGCTGAATTAAAAGTTAATAAGAAAAGTACATCTAACCAAAAAGAATCTTTTCTTATCGGTTTGAATCACTAAATGAAAAGCATATGACAATCTATGGCACAATTCTAGTAACTCATAAGCTCTAAACAATGATAGTAGCATACCCATTTTCTCTCCTAAAAGTAGCCATAAACTGTACTCTTCGTTCTAATTCGAAAACTTCAGCAAAATGATTGAAATAAAAACAAAAAAAAAGGAAAGCGACCAAACAACGAGGGAGGGAGGAAGGGAGAGAGAAGAGACTTAACTGTTCCATGGCTTTGAGCCAAACGGGCTCGATTTTAGCCAAGCCCTTGACGAGCCTTCTGGTTTGAGAGAGCAAATCTCCTTTCCTGAACGACATATCTGCTAACCCTTTCACCGATTCCGCTTCCTTTCTCTTCTAATCTGCACAGCCGGGCATATAAATTCTAAAAATCTTTTTGGAAGGATAGATACTTCCGCCTCTAACCTCCGCTAGTAACTATCGCCCTGTCCCTAGATTTCCTCAGTGAAGGATAAGATTATTATTATTTAAGGGAAAATTACTTCAATTTCATTCTGCATTTATTCTGTGGATTTTAAAATGGCTTTTCTGTAAAGTTGTCTTTCAACTTTTATTTATTATCTTTTAATTGTTAAAGTTAAGTTTCTCTTAATTTTTAGTTACTTTTGTATGTTAAAATAAATAGATATGTACATATTATTACCACCAGCACTTATGTCATCGATTTTTTTTATTATTATTTTTTTAAATTAATCATTTTGTTAATTTATTATATACTAAAATAAATGAATTTATAATCAGAAAAACTATGTTATTGATTTTTAATGGTATAGTTGTCACATAAATAAAATTTATACAATTTAATTGAAACTAAAATGAGTACTACCTTCATACTCACCAAAGTTGCAAGTAAAAAAAAATATAGTTTTTAGCAAATTAGATTCAGATCTTTTAAAAACATAAGAAAGAGTTTTGAGCATAAAAATACATGTGACAATGAATGTTATTAAATTTTAATGATATGATTATCACACTATATTTATTTATTTAATAAATAAGTTAATTAAATAATTTATTTGAAAAATTATGCATCATATATTTAATTATAAAAAATTGAAAGAGTAATAATCATATTAGAAAAAGAGTTTTTTTTTTAATTAAAAACAAAAAAAAAAAAGAGACAAAATTAATCCCTAGGTTGAGTAGTGAATTACTATTATTAAAAGAAGTTCAAGCTCTCAAATGTTCAAAGCTAGACCTTATTTTCTTTACTTCTTTTTAAATAAAAAATTAAGTATTAACTCGTTATATCTATCTCAATTAAAAGAATTTAATTATCATATAACATAATAAACTTATTTGACACATAACTTAATTTAGTTATAGTAATTTTATCAACACATTAATGAACTAAATTTTAGAATTATATCCCAAATTAAACATTACGAACTCACTACTATTAATCTATGATATAGTCTACCTATAACACATAATATATCTACAAAATAGTAAATGAAATGTTCAAAATCTTAATGATAGACCAGCTATGTTGGTGGTTAGTCTTAATTATTTATAATAAAATTCCTTTGAGTTGGATATATATAATTAAAATGAACAGTGTGTGTAAAATAATGTCATTCGTAAGCTCTATAATTAATTTTTTAATCACATAGTCACTTGGAAATAAAATAGTAATTGTTGATGATAATAAGATAATCACTTGGAAGGAAAAGATAATAACTAGTGACAATAAAACATACAATGATAGTAATAATACAGTGATTAGAAGGAACTTCATAGTCACTAATAATAGTCTTGAATCTACAATAATAGTTACATTTAGCAACATTATTAAGATATCCGTTAATTTTATTTTTATCTTAAATCTTAAATTTTATTTTTAAGAATCCTTATTAAAAAAAGAAAAAACAAGTGAGACATTAAACAATAACAATCGATATTCCACATAATGACAAATTGATATTTACATAAATACACAGTCAACTAAATGACAGTGAAAAGTTAATGTGATAGTCAATAACAGCAACATCACAGTCATTAATCACAAAAAGACCCAAAAAAAAAAAAATAAAGACACTAATAATTTTCTAACTTACTCCTTTTTAAAAAAAAATAAATAAATAAATAAATAAACTAATAGTTTTCAACTTACGATACTCATCAACATTCGACCAATACTTACAGACAACTGTTAAAATGCAAGTCGAAACTACCTCCATTCTACAATTGACATTAATAACAATCATTTAACATAATATATATTGTTATTATTTCAAATTTTGACTGAGAATTAAGATCTATATTAACATACTAGTTGAATTTTGCTTTAATCTTATAATTAAGAAAAAAATATCCAAGTCCAACCCTAGTTGAATTTCGCTTCTTTACAGACACAGAATGAGATTTAGGTACATTCTCTACTTAATACTTAATGGAGGATTCCCCATGGAAGTAAAAAGATTCTACCAAAAGGGTCGGAAACTCAACGTGAACCCCACCAGGAGTCGGGGCAAAAACCTTCTAGCCTAGATTTTGAGGTTATGCTGTCTATCTTGAAATAGTTTTGGATCTTTTTTTGCCTCTACTTCTACTTAATGCTTGTAGCAGGTCTTTTGTAACTGAATTCCTACT
>NW_019014635.1:638462-654752 GCF_000150535.2 Carica papaya
AGTATAAAATGAGATATGATTATTGCGTGGTGATGTTTTACTGATAGAAATCTGTACGGGAAAGACTTACTGGGTACTGAGAAAGGGCGGACGGGCCCGGTACATAGAGAATCCTACCGTGAATGTTACCTCAGTCAAACGGAGCTGGGAAGTCCCTTACCAGTAAGATTTAGGAGATATAGTTCACCTTCATACCGAACCGGGTATCGAGGTGGTGGAATATTTGGCGTTCATTACTAAATGGGGTATGGGGACGGTCGATTAATTTTTTAATTGGATATTGAGTTCACGAGTAAGAGGACATCCCTATAGACTCCTAGGGGTACCGATAAGTGGGTAAAAATGTAAAATGATCATTTCTTGTTATCTTATATATGATAAATAATAGTGCATGAATATGAGTTTTCATAAGTTATTGTTGGGAAAGACTTGTTACACAAATATGAAATAAAGAGATTTTTTATAATAAATAAATTTACATTAAATTAAGGGCTCCATTGGTTATTTTTCTAATTTTTACCAATCTTCAGTTTTTTGTATTTGTGATTAGTGTGATATTCTTACTAGACTAGTGTAGCTCACCATTTCATTAACTATTTCAGATCAAGAGGATCAAGATCCAAATCCCAATCAACAAGAGGGTTGTGAATAATTCACCATCCGGACTCCCTTCAAAAGTTAGTGAAGGTCGTTCTATGATGCTTAGTGATTTGCTTTTCGTTTATTTATTTAATTTTCATTTATTTTTTTAGAATGAATATTCCCGTAATCCTATTGGGCATTCTAAATTATTGTGTAAGAAATGTAAACCCTAACTCTATTATTTCTCTTCCGCATTTAATTTATGACTTTATTTTATCCAAAGTTCCGGATCTTTACAGTTAATTTCAGAGTTACGTTCCTTGAACCATTCCTTAGACAAAGATCTAAGGAAACACCAAAAAAAAAATAATCACTCCACTATTCACTGTGAAATACAAGTACAGATAGATAAGGAGAGGAAGACCCCCCACAAAACCAAGCAGCTTGGGCGGGTTCGCTTCAAGAGGATGTTGACCAAATATTTGAAATGCTGGAAAGACTCATCGCTGCCTAGCAGGCCCGGGAGGAAAGGTGGGAGCTACCTAACCCCCCCCCCCCCGGCCACAGTTTGAACCACCCCTTCAGCGAGAGAATCCTGAGCTACCCCAGTATAATCTTGCTTCTCCACAGTACCATCTGACACCACCACAGTATAGTCCGGTGCCCCCACCACATCACTTGACACCACTACAGTATAATTAAGTGCCTCCACCATATCATCCAGTACCACCACAGGGCCATCTGGTCCCTCCCCAACACAATTCAGTCCCTCTTCCACGGGACCCAGCTTCATCCATGATGGACCAAGGCTACATTAAGAAGTACAAATGACTAAACCCATCTACTTTTGTAGGGGCATCCTCCTTTGAAGAGGCTAAGTACTGATTAGCTAAAATAGAAAAGACTTTCACAACTCTTGGGGTGGTTCTCGAATAGAGAATTATACTTGCCACCTACATGTTGATGGAAGAGGCAAATCGCTGGTGGCAACTTAAGCAGGCCACCCTGGCCGTTTCAATCACTTGGGAACAATTCTTGATGACCTTCAATGTAGAGTACCTCCCAGAGCATCTTTGACATATGAAGGAAATAGAGTTTGCACACCTAATCCAGGGTGATATGACTGTATCAGAGTATGCCCGAAAGTTCCTAGAGTTGAGCTGGTATTCCCCTGAGAGCATGATGGATGAAGGTAGAAAGGTAAAGAAGTTCAAGTGGGGCCTCCGTTATGAGATTAGACAGTAGTTGTATGTGTTCGAGTTTAGTACTTACTCAGTCATTCTGACCAAGACACAGTTAGTGCATAGGAACCTTCACATTTTTTCTCTAGCAGTAAGAAACATCAGGCCCCCAGTTTCACACTGCAGACCAGCACCTACTGCATTTGTTTAGCAGAATAAGAGACCTAGGCCAGTGACTCAAGCTCTTCCTCAGATTCCAGTAACAGGACGCAGTAGGACTTGCTAGTACTGTGATAAAGATCATGGAGATCAACCCTGCTATCATCTCAACAATGCTTGTTGTATATGTAGGAGTGCCCAACACTACATGAGAGAGTACTTGAGGAATCAAAACTAGGTCAGACTTCTTATCCAGAGCAAAGCTTACAACCTCACTCAGTAAGATGCATACGCCAACCCATACATGATACAAGGTAAACCTAAGAAAGAAATTTGTATTTGAGAGATTTTGGTAGTCCAAAACTTTCTGGATGTATTCTCTGATGAACTACCCAGACTGCCAGAAGATAGAGAAGTTGAATTCACCATAGATCTTCAACCAGACACCTAGTCTATATCGGTTGCCTTTTACCGCATGAGTCGTGTTGAGATGAAAGAGCTAAAAAAATAAATTAATGAATTATAGGATAATAAATTCATCCGACATAGTGTCCCCTTGGGGTACTGGAGTCACATTTTCAAGGAAGGGGGATGGGACGTTAGGGGTATGTATTGACTACAGGGAACTAAACAAGATCACGATCAAGAACAAGTACCCATTCCCTAAGATCGATGACCTTTTTGATCAATTGTCGGGTGCCTAGGTCTTCTCCAAAATAAACCTGCGTTCAGGTTACCATCAGGTAAAGATCAAGGTAGATGAAATTCTCGAAATAGTTTTTTGAACTAGGTACGGACACTATGAGTTCCTAGTCATATCATTTGGACTAACCAACGCACCATCCATCTTTATATATTTGATGAACATGATTTTCAGACAATTCTTAAATTAATTCGTCATTGTATTTATCGATAATATCTTGATCTATTTAAAAAGTAGAGAGGAACACACTCACCATCTGACTCAGGTTTTGCAAGTTCTTAGAAAAAAAAAAGTTATATGTAAAATTGAGTAAGTGTGGGTTCTGTCTCAAGCAGACTACCTTCCTAGGGCACATCATATCAAGGGATGGAGTGTCAGTAAACCCTGAAAAATTTAAAGCAATACTTGGTTGGGAGAAATTGACCTCGGTCAAGGAGATTCGTAGCTTTCTAGGAATGACAAGTTATTACCACAAGTTTGTAGAAGGATTTTCTAGCCTAGTTGCTCCTTTGACTTGGCTCACAAAGAAAAACATCAAGTTTGAATGGAATAAGAACTGTGAAAGAAGCTTTTTAGAACTAAAGAAGCGGTTGACTACTGCACCTATATTGGTCTTGTCGAGTGGGACATGTGGATAGACAGTTTATAGTGATGCCACATACTTGGGGTTGGGTAGTGTTCTGATACAGCATGAAAATGTCATAACCTATGAGTCCAGACAGTTGAAGAGTCATGAAAAAAACTATCCCACCCACGACTTAGAACTTACTGCGATTATCCACGCCTTGAAGACTTGGCGCCATTACTTGTATAGGAAGACTTTTCAAATCTATATCGATCATAAGAGTTTGAAACACATATTCACTCAAAAGGATCTCAATATGCATAAGAGACGATGGATAGAACTCTTTAAAGACTACGATTATAAATTTTGTATCACCCAGGTAAAGGCAATGTGGTACCTGACGCACTCAGCAGAAAAAATGCAAGTATGTTAGCTCACCTAATAGTTTTAGAATACAGGGTAATAGAGACTGCACAACATATACGACTTCAGGATCTGAAAAGATTTACCTGCTTAGCCTACTTAACTGTTCAACCTGAGTTGATCCAAAGAATAAAGGAAGCCCAATCCTGCGATTCCACCCTAGTAGCTCTCAGAAAAGATGCAGAACATGGAGTAAATTTAGAATTTTGAGTTTTTGCTGATGAGTTGCTCATATTTTAAGATAGGGTGTGTGTTCCATGTGACAGTGAGCTGAAAAGGGACATCATGACAGAAGCTTATAACTTAAAGTTTGTCATACATCCCGGAAGCACTAAAATGTATCAAAGTATGCGACACTAGTTTTGGTGGAACGTGATGAAAAGAGAGGTAGTCGACTTTATTTTCAAGTGTCTAGTATATCAATAGGTTAAGGCAGAACATCAGCACCCAAGCAGCCTACTTCAGCCATTACCAATTTCGAAGTGGAAGTGGAAACACATCATAATAGATTTTATGATATGATTGCCTAGGGCACGCTCGGGACATGATGTCATTTGGGTAATTTTTGACCAGCTCACCAAGTCTTCTCATTTCTTGGTCATCCAGATGACTGACTCCTTGGACAAGCTAGTAAGAATGTATATTTGGGAGATAGTCAGGTTACATAGAGTGCTAGTGACAGTGGTATCCGACAGGGACTTCAGGTTCACTTTTTGGTTTTGATCTAGTTTTTAGCAAGTCATTGGAATGAAACTATCTTTTAGTACCATATTCCACCCTCAAACCGATGGATAATCAGAAAGGACGATTCCCACACTGGAGGATATACTCCGAGCTTATATTCTTGACTTTGGAGGCCATTAGGATGATTATTTACCCTTAATAGAGTTTGCCTATAATAACAACTACCAAACAAGTATTGACATAACTCTGTACGAGCCGTTATATGGCCGCCCATGTAAATCACCAATTTGTTGGGAAAAAGTAGATGATAGAAAATTGTTCGGCCAAGATCTTGTGGAGAAGACTACAACCAAAATAGTTAAGATCAGGAAGAACATCCAGATGACTTAAAGCAGACAGAAGAGTTATGCAGACACCCGAAGGACTGATTTAAAATTTGAGAAAGGTGATCGAGTGTTCCTCAAGATCACCTATTGCAACAAAATCAGTAGTTTTGGAAGATGGGAAAACTAAATCTTCAATTTATTGGGCCATTTGAGATCTTAGAAAAAATTGGTACCCCTGCCTATAGACTAGCACTATCTCCAAAACTACCTAGAGTTCATAATGTGTTTCATATGTCTATACTACGCAAGTACAACTCAGACCCCTTTCACATCTTGGCCCACGAGCCTCTTTCACTCAAGGAGGATCTGTCTTATAAGGAAGTACCAATGAGTATTGTAAACTGAAAGAGCAGAATACTCCACAACCTGGAAATTCCATTCGTTAAGATCTTATGGCAGAATTACACACAAAGAGAGGCCACATAGGAGCTAGAATCAGACTTTAGAGCTCAGTTACCCCATTTGTTTGATTGAGTGAGAGGGAGACAAATTTGAAGGACCAAAATTTCTTTTAAAGGGAGGAGAGTTGTAATACTCGGGTCCAGAATTTGGCCCGAGATTAATTTTAACATTCTAAAATGTATAAAAAAATTTATTTTTAAGATTAATAAATTTTAATTTAATGTGGAATTATGAAAAAAAAATAGGTTAGGGATGAAATTGAAAATAATTTTGGAAAAAATGGGTGAAAATTTAGGTTCGGAGTGTGTTTTTGAAAGAAAAATTAAAAATTGGGGGTTAAAATTCAAATAAAAAAAATTTGACCACGTAGGACCACCCAGTCAGCAGCCTCGACGAATCGGAGTGTGCCGCGTGGCAAAGCACGCTGACTCGATGTCACGTGAAAGGACACGCTAGCAATCTGCATACCCCGCGATCGGACGACCCAGAAGTGATCCCGCGCGTATGGACAGTTTAGATCCGTTTCTCCCTTAGCGTGATCGAACGGTCGAGATCAAATGCGATGAACAATTCATATTCGTTTCTTTCTTCGGCGCGATCGAACAGTCAAGATAAAAAATGATGAACAGCCCAAACTAATGCGAGATAAGTATAAATATTTACATTACACTGAACCCGAACCCTAGTCACCAACCTCCCACCGGAGAAGAAGAACCAGTCGTTGGAAAAGGGAGCCGACCGCCGACTGTCGCCACACTGGAGCCACCTCCGACTGCTAAAAAAAGTAAAAATTCTCATACCCGCTTGAAATTTGATTATGAGCACCCCTATGACTATATCAGAGCAAAAAGAACGGCGGTGAGCCAAAAATCATGGGCAAAACCCAACAGCGGCATCGCGGGCAAAACTCGCAACCTTCTTCGATGAGCCCCTTCCCGTTTCTTGTTTTGTGTAATTTTTCTACTGTTTTGTTCACCGTTCTATTTTTTACAGGTTGACCAAAGAAAAAATCCCACCCGTGAAGGTGAGCTGGTGGAGCCGCCGCACCCGAAAAACTCCACCACCGGTAGGTTTCCATTTTCTTATATTTTTGGTCCAACCGAGGCCCCCTAACGTGCTTTTTCGCAGGGATATTTATAAAGGCGGTGCTGCTGTGCCGGAACTCTGAAATTGGTCGGAAAGAATTTTTAACACCAATTTTGAGTTTTTTTGGAGTATTTTTAGGTACGTGAAAGGTGTTTTAATCTCCACAGGAAACCTAGAGATTGCCAGTAAGTACAGTAAAAAATTCGGTGTTTCGGACACCGATTCGGGTAAGGATCCCTCACCATTTTTCTCCGTTACGGTAAAATGAGGCTTAATAATTAATAATTATTTTTTTATGAATAATTAGAGAACCTTAAAGATAATTACAGGTTACTACTGGAGCTGAAACCAGTTAGTTTATGGTCATTTCAATTTTCTATTTATTTTTTTATATTGCCTATATTTGGTTACTATTATACTATGCGTAACTCGATTGATGATTTTTAGGGTCTTTTTGGTTATTTGGTTATTTGTTTCCCCTGCATTGTGTGCCGGTATTTTGGTAATTGATTATTTAGCTATGTTAAATTATATTGTTGTCTAAGTAAACTGTGAGTATAAAATGAGATATGGTTATTGCGTGGTTGATTGTTATACTGATTGAAATCTGTATAGAAAAGACTTATTGGGTAACCGAAAAAAAGGATGAATGGATTCGATATATAGAGAACTCTACCGTGAATGTTACCTCAGTCAGACGTGGCTGAGAAGTCCCTTACCAGTAAAGTTTGGAAAATATGGTTCACTTTTATACTGTACGAGGTATCGAGGTGGTAGAATATTTGACGCCCATTACCAGACAAGGTATGAGAACGACCAGTTAATTGTTTAATTGAATATTGGGTTCATGAGTAGGAAGACATTTATGTGGACTCCCAAGGGTACCAGTAAGTGGGTAAAAATATAAAATGATCGTTTCTTGTTATCTTATATATGATAAATAATAGTGCATGAATATGAGTTTTCATAAGTTATTGTTGTGAAAGATTTGTTATACAAACATGGAATAAAGGGCTTTCTTTAAAGTAAATGAATTTATATTAAATTAAGGGCTCAATTGATTGTTTTTTCTGATTTTTACCAATCTTCAGTTTTTCGTATCTGTAATTAGTGTGATATTCTTATTGGGATAGTGTAGCTCACCCTTTCATTAACTATTTGATATCAAGAGGACCACGATCCATATCTCAATCAACAAGAAGGTTGTGAATAGTTCATCATACGGACTCCCTTCAAAAGCTAGTGAATGTTTAGTGATTTGCTTTTCGTTTATTTTTTTGATTTTCATTTGTTTTTTTAGAATGAACATTCTCGTAGCCCTATTGAGCATTCTAAATTGTTGTGTAAGGAATGTAAACTCTAACTCTATTATTTAGTTTCTGCATTTAATTTATGATTTTATTTTATCTAAGGTTCCGGGTTTTTATAATGAATGTCTAAGGAAGAATCTTTCTTACATCATCACATAAGTCCGGGTAGTTATATTTTGTATATAACCAAGTAATATAATTATAGCATAGAGGGACAGTGTATGCCAACGGTGATGTTCAAATAATCTGGGGTATCATAAATATGAAAGTGTTATATTAGTTATATGGTGACTTAATATAACACTACTTGTTACTTTTTGGTCGCACATCCCATATTCTGTATGAAGCGTGAGAGATATGTTGGTGTAGTGGTATATTGTGGTTAATATAGCTTGTGTGGCCGAGTGGAAGATGTTATATAAAATTAGAAACGTCCATAATACCCACTGTAAAAAGACATGACCATTCGTAAGTGTATAAGAGAAAAACCCTTCTTGTAAAAGAATATGACTTTTGGTGAGTAGATAAATGAGAAAAAAATTGTTTCTGTTTACTGAAGAAAGTAGATAATATTTAGAAGAAAAAAAATATTATCATTCTCTCTCTCACGTAAAGTTAAACTATAAGCAGACTTGGATTTTTGGGTGTGAAGATTACCCAAAACTCTAGTAGCATCCGATAGAAAACAAAAAGCATCAATAATTATTCTTTGTGGACAGAAAAGCAAGCATCTTATACTATTACTTCTGCATTAAGGTTAGTTCTAATTTTTTAACAGTTAATTTGATTAATAACAAAATTAAGAATTACAGATCTTGTCTTTACACATAAAAGAATGTTTATTCTTTAATTTGATCCATTAAAATTCAATATACCCTTAACCGTATCAGATTATTTTTAACTGGTTATAATTAATTTGATAGACTTTTACGCGTAACAATTTACACATACAAGTCCATATGGTAAATTTAATACCCAACAAATCCAACCAACAAAAAATTTTCTTGTCCGTTTAAATCACTAAACTAAAAGCATATAGTAATCTATGGTACAATTCCACCAACTTATAAATCCTAAACAATGATAATAACATACCCATTTTCTCTCCAAAAAGAAGTCATAAACTGCACTACTCGTTCGAAGTCAAAAACTTCAACAAAATGATTGAAATAAAAACAAAAACAACCAAACAACGATGAGAGAGAGAGAGAGAGAGAGAGGATATGAATTGTCCCACAGCTTTGAGCCAAACAAGCTCGATTTTAGCCGAGTCTTTGATGAGCCTTCTGGTTTTAGAGTGCAAATCTCCTTTCCTGAAATGACATATTTGCTAGTCCTTTCTTCGATTTCACTTCCTTTCTCTTTTAATCCGCGTAGCCGAGCATATGAATTCTAAAACTCTTTTTGGGAGGATAGATTCTTGATTTTTGTTTTGACAAATATAACCAATACTTCCGCCTTTAACCTCCTCCGGTAACTATTGCCCTCTACTTAGATTTGTTCAATAAATTAAGATTATTATTATTATTAAGGGAAAATTATTTCGATCTCATCATTCTGCACTTAATTCTGTGAATTTTAAAATAGCTTTTTTTTTTTTTGTTTAAAGAGTCATATTTTGTACGTTAAAATAAATAGATGTTTACATGTTTTTACCACAATTGTTTTTTTAATTTTGTTAAATCAATCATTTAGTCAATTTATATATTAAAATAAATAGATTAACACATAATACCATCGGAACTGCAATATCATTAATTTTTAATAATATAATTATAGCATAAATAAAATTTATACAATCTAATTGAAATTAAATTATCTAAGTTGAAAGTTAAAAAAAATTAACGTTGGACAAAATAATTTTTTAGAAAATTATATTCGGATCATTTAAAACAGAAGAATATTTTGCGGTACATTAGTGGATTTGGCAACAATATAATCACATTATATGTGCTTATTTAATAAGTACGTTAATTAAATGGCTTATTCTAAAATATATGTGTATATATATAAACACACACAATTGTAACAACTAAAAGAATAATATTTTTTAAAAGAAAAAGGGAAATGAAAAAACAAGTGAGACCAGCAATAACAATTGATACTTACAAAAATACAGTCAATATAAATGACAGTAATAATTTTCAACTTACGATAGTCATCAACATTCAACCAATACTTACAGACAAACTGTTAAAATGCAAGTCGAAAGTATCTCCATTCTACAATTGACATTATACAGAATGACAATCATTAGCATAAAATATATATTGTTATTATTTCGAATCTTGACTGAGTGTTAAGATCTATATCAACATACTACCCCAAAAACTTACATAAAAGTACAAAGGATTCATCCTCATGAGCTTTAATCTTGTAAAATAATAAAAAAGAAAATTCAGGTTTACAGAGAGAGAGATTTAGATACATTCTCTACTTTATGCAGGATGTTCCATGGAAGTACAAAGATTTTACCAAAAGGGTCAGAAACGATCCTACCAGGAGTTAGGGGCAAAAGCTTCTAGCCTAGATTCTGGGGTTGTTGTGTCTATTCTTGAAATAGTTTTGGACTCTTTTATGGCTCTACTTCTACCTAATGCTTGTAGCAGGTCTTTTGTAACTAAAATTTTTACTCATCAGGATAAGAAAGGAGCTCCATTTGCATATGTTTTCTTCTTTGATTTTCTCTGCCTTCAGTTTTTACACAGTACGAACCCAGCTACGAAGATATTTACATGAATAGTAGATGAACCGCCATTCTTTTAAACTCCGTATATTACATATAACAAGAATAATGTGGGTGATTCATCAAAACTATTACCCACTCTGGTACTGCTCCTGCTTGTACAAGATTTCTGAAGGACAATGCAGAAAACGTGGAAGCAGCCTATCAGACCGTCTAATAATCAATTAATTCAAATAGTACCAATTATGTGAATTGGAGGACCACTTATAACTCGTCGTGATCATCAACTACCTTAAGGCCCCAGCTCATATCCTCGCAATGTCTGACATGAGGGACAATATTACCTGTATCAATTCCACTCTTTGTTTTACAGTCATAAAATGGAGGAGCATGAAAACAAGGTTCTATTGACATTGCCCTTCGACAAGGGGGATCAGGAGTTGTGTGATTTTCAGGCTTGTAAAGGATCCATGCCCTCAAACCACCAAGACCTTGAGCCACATATCCAAATGTAGACCACGAGCTCGTTACCAAGACATCAGTTAAACTCAGGAGATACATTTCCGCCCAAGCCTTATTGTTATGCAGCTGCTTCGCTGTTTGCTGATATTCTTCATTACTCGGCTGGTAAAACCCAATCACTTCCCCAGTCACAGTTGGGTTTTCCCAGTACAAGTTCCTCAGGTTCTCATAGTATCCTGAAATCAATGATGTTAACAGAACAGCTTTCAGTTTAGGGTTCTCCGATGGAGTGACATGATCATGTCCTTGCATATCTACTTCAGGTAGCAATTTTTCCCTTTGAGTGCAGGCTAAAATTTGATCTATCACATACTAGAAAGGACCAGATCCGTCATCAAAAACTCTTATTTGAATGCCAATTCTTTCATCTGCCTGGGCTAGATAAGATTGGTAATATCTGGTTATTAGGCCCCACACATGATTTGAGGGGTGAAAAAGATACCGACCCAAGTGGTGAAAAACAGTTTCTTTCTCAGGAAATAATCTGCTCAATTCATTCTCAAATCCCGGAATCAAGAAGAGAGACGGGACAAAATAGTTATTTGTTTTCATAACCAACCAAGGGACTCTCCCAAGAAAAGCTTGGTCTTCATCACAGAAGAACATCTTATCATGATCACCATAATCATGAGCCAGATGGAGATATAGATAAGACGGTATAGATTCACTTGAAGCATTTATTACATTGTTCTTCAGCATATTTCCATAACAATGGGCTGAATGCTGATCAAGCTGGCTGAAGTTATTGATAATAGGAAAATCCAAGGGCAGTAACCATGATGTACCAGGAAATGGCTCACAGAAGAGATCAGCATTGTCCTTTCCTCCATCGACAAGTAAAACTCTGTCGGTCAGGAGAGCATACAGAAATGCAGAAGCCAGAGTCAGTATCCTGTTTCCCAGTCCACTAAAAGATACCCAAACAATATATTTGCAGTCTGTGGATCCAACAGTATGGTCAGAATTGAGTTGTTTAAGGGATTTTTTATAGGATTTCGTGTTGGGTCCACAGCGTTTATGAAGCTTCTCATAGTTTCCAAGTTTGGAAAGGAGATATGAAGAAGGCTTATGGGGTGCAGTTTTGCGATATAAAGCAGACTGGTATCTGCTGAGGCAAGAATCTTCATCAAACCCAGCAACAAGAAGGCCACCGAGTAGTTTGTCTTTAGTAAGGGCCCGAGGATCTAATGAATCGTCAGAGCCTGTAGGAACAAAAGAAATCAGGAGAATCTAGCAAGCAACAAACTCAGAAGAGTAAACAAGTCTCTCATTTAATGGGTCAATGAATCTGAATATGACTTTGAATTCAAAATAACTACCCACCAAATTAACATATTGAAATAAGATCTCTCGAGAGTTTAACATGATTTAAAATCACTACTCACTTTCTTAACCTGAAAGCGGGAAAAAAGCTTTCTTCAAATTGAATAGTTGGTATATTGTTTTAGTAGTTTGAATTTAGACTGGCTTGAAGAACACAGGAAGAATACTTGTAGCTTAAACACACAAACAATACGGAAGAAACTAAACGAGAAGATGATTCCATTAGAACATGTTCACTAATCTTTTCATGCACTACACACAAAGGAGACCTAGTCATATAACCCATAGAAAAGGACAAATCAAGTCGCCGTTCAAAGTTAACTTAATTAAATGACCTGATCGCAATTAAAAGTCTTGATTGTGCATCAATTAAAGAAACAACGTACTGGCTTTGGTGAGATTCAGTTGAGGTGTTCTGCCTTCGAGATGCCTAGCTTGGGCGAATCCCGTGATCCAATCAGACGGCTGGTGTCGGATAATCACGGATAGAGTAAGAAGAAGGGAGAGGAGTACCAACATGGAGAAGAACTTGGTAATTCGCATCTTTCTGGATGGGAATATCTTGGAGAACACTGTAGAAAGTCGGTGGAGCCTGGTAATAAACCTCCTGGGGGCATGCAGATCCATATAAACAACGTAGACTCACTCAATTTCAAATTTCATTGAGTTTTATTGTGGGATAGTCTTTGGTGTTCGATGATTCGTTCAAAAACAAGGGATTCTTTGAAGATTATTCTCAAAAAGATCTACTCGAGAAGTAGACATGAAAGAAGAGACTTGGTCTTACTCTCAAAAAGGAGGCATGCTCTTGCTCCTAATTTTTGAAGATTTCGTACTGTATTTTCTGTGAAATATTGATGGAGAACTTCTATTTATAAAATTAATAGGTAGTGAAAAAAAAAAAAAAACTTTAGAATTAGTGTGGTGACGACACGTATGGGTCATTCTAAAATTATATTTAATTAAAATGTAGTTTATATAAAAAGATTACCCAAATTATTAAAATAATTAGATTTGCATGTCTTAAATAATACATTTTATTTTACTTCCTTAATTAATTAATTAAAATTTTTTGTTGACAAATTAAATAATAATTTTAAATAAAAATGAAAAATTTATTTTAAAAATAAAAATAAAAATTAAATAACTTTTTTTCCCTGTCAAGTAATCAGAATTAAAAATTATCCGGTCGTTTTAGCCACCCTTGTCCCTGAACACTAACTTCCCCAAACATATCCTTCCTCCCCTCATAAAACTTGGCGTCTGGCCGCGCCGATTTCAGGGTCGACTTCTGACCCGACGCAGGCCAAGCACCAACCATCTTTGGAACTCCGAATCTCTGCCTTAGATGCTACAGTCCCAAATCATGGCTTTGAGACTGACGAACCTCAATAGAGCGTCGGTTGACATGCTGTTCATGTCTCCACTCAGGAGATGGACACATGCTGTCGCCATGCCTACGCGTTTGGATAACATTGTTGATTATCTGGCTGCATCGCCGCCGATGGTTTTGCCGAACTTTGATCATAACCACTCAGGTTGTGGTAATCACAAAATCATTGGATTTGGATTTCCCATTTCTTCTTTTGGTGCGTCAATGGAGCTCATGGCTGTCCCGAAGAAGAAGGTGAATAAAATGGACTCATTTCCGTTATTCTTGAAGTGCATATCCTATTATGATTTACCACTTGAAAGCAAAGTTTAGTTTTTTTTTTTTTTTTTTTTTTTTTTTTCTTATGTTTGGAGTTGTTTGGCGATTTGGGTTTGGATTATTTGTGGTATTAGGTTTTCGGTGTTTTAGAATTGGGGATCGAGGAAGGCGTGTTTGGCATAGTGCTTTACATATTTGACTTATTCAACTGTGCAGGTTTCTCCTCATAAGAGAGGCATAAGAAATGGACCGAAAGCTTTGAAACCTACACCAGTTATAATTCGTTGCAAGTGAGAGTTTTTGTTGAATCTTCTTATTTCATTATTTTTCGTGATTAATTTTTTAGTGGCAGTTAACTTATCTGGAAAAAAAAGATATCTTTGATTTTATTATGATGTGTGATTAATCTGTTAGGTATACTTAAAAGTTACTTTTGGGCAAAATTTAGGATGGGCATGTTATTTGTCTAGAGAGTTAGAAACAAGACTCAAAACTCAAATAATCAATTTCATATGGAAATGTATGAACTACTTGCGCTTAGTGTGCTTGTCATTTTAGAAAGCCAATAGAATCTTTGTAAATTTTGAATTGTTGATTAATATCTTGTTTGAACCTATAGCAGTAAAATTCTCTTCTACAAGTTTGGATTTTGGTAGGTGGAGGGAATATTCGGTGTCTTTTTCATTGCTCTGGTAACATTCAGCTCATTGTCTGTAAACTCGGAGAACTTTTTACTGAGCTGACTGACTTAATTCCTTTTATAAAGATTATGCCAGCTGCAATGTAATGATTGAATAAAATGGAAGCTTAGTTAATTTACCCTGACAAAAAGTAAGTTGTAGTCGTCTGTACGATGAAACGTTTTAACTTCTATGAGTTTGAAGTTGCTAAGTGCTGAAGGAGAGAAATTATAGTATAAAGATTTGCCTCCAAAGATTTCCAATATGAAGTGCTCTTTTCTTAGATCTGCTGATAAATCACTTCAATTGTACAATAACTCTTCACTTATTTTCTTATACTCTGCTTGGAACAAATGAACTTTGCAAAAATATTTAGGATTTAGTTGCAAATCTGAATTTTTATTCAAATTATAACAGCAATGCATATTTATAAATAAATTATAATTTTTCATTTGTTCAGAACCTAGAGTTCTAGTTTAATACTTTAGGCACATACTTTTTTTTTGAAATAAAAGTGGAAAAAAGTATTATTCACAATGGTACCAAAAGGATACCACCTGTATAAAAATTATTTACAAGACAATAAGATGATCAACGACATTCCCAAAATCTTCCATACTATTAATGTCATGACCCAAAAGCATAGAAACAAAAACCTGGATCCATCTATCTCTAATATTACCCATCTCTCTCTCATTACCTTCAAAAACTCTACTATTTCTCTCCTTCCACACGATCCAAAAGATAGATGAATCATTAGTAAATAGTGTTTCTTTTCACATAAGCCCGTCCAAGCACACAACTCATTCGTAATTGATCCCGACATTACCCAATCAATTCCCAAAATACTATACACCATGGTCCAAATATTAAAAACCACAGGGCACCAAAGAAGGATGTGATTGCAGGATTCCTCCTACTTTTTACATAAAAGCATCTATTAACCATGATAACACCCCTTCTCTTCAGCTTATCAATTGTCAATTTGCAATTCTTACTTGCTTCCCAAGCAAAGAAAGCAACTGTAGGAATTAACTTTAACTTCAAATCAATTCGTGTTGGTTTGTTTTACCCTGAATTATGTGCAGATTCTCATGTTTTTCCCTCGTTTAGGAGCTGTGGTCGGGTTAAGCTGCCTCATTTCTACTGCTGCAGTGGGGATAAGGGAAATGAAGGTGAACAGAGTAATTTAAGAAGGTGATGGTTATGTTTATGCCAGTGAGCACCATTGGTTTTTTCTTTTGAAGGTGAAAATAAATAGTAAACTTGGAGAGGGAAAAGTTTTACGGGTTTGGCATTCTTGTATCTTGGCTTCCATATTGTGAGGTATCTGGATTTAAGTTGAAGTTTTGTTGTAGTGAAGTAGAATGTAGGCTCAGTTTTGATTTATCTATATAGCATTTTGATGGTTGTACTGAAACAAAATTGTAAGTTGCAATTGATGCAAATAGATGGGAAGGTGCTTGGCACTTAAATTATTTTTGTGCTAAAACAGCTATTTGTAGACACATAAAGAAAAGGGAAGATCTGTTAATCAACAGGCTAAAGACAAGAAGAGACAATTATGGCAAATTTGGTTCACAGAATAATTATGAAGGTTACTGCTTTCATCACTGCAATAATTATTACTATTTTCTAAAAAAAAAAAGGTAATAATTAGTACTATGTTTAGTTGGTAGAGATAATTTATTGTAAAGAACAGCCATTATTTGTGTGGACTAACTATTTCTGTTCATGGAGAAGGAATCTCCGTACCTTTTGATGTAAGTGGCAAACTGAAATACTAATTTAGCTTTAAGATATAGAAAGTAAGTCAGATCAAGGATGCATCAGTGCTAGACCAATATTGGATCACCACAAGTCACGAGAAACTTACAATGAAAGTGCAAATAAGCTCACAAGTTAAATTTTTTAATAGCATATAAAATATGTAAAGTTTACTTAATT
>NW_019014635.1:659426-674662 GCF_000150535.2 Carica papaya
CACAAGTACAACTTGAATGAAGTTCTGAACTTTTTTTATAGGCAGATTGTAGAAACACCATTTCATGCTAAACAAACAAGAACCTTCTTTTAGGCTTGAAAAGGAAAAAAAATGATTTCAATATCTCGGAAAATGCAGTTTAACTAGGCATATCCAGGATCAAAGATTCACAAACTTATTTTTTCCAAAGAAAAGTGCATAACCTGTCTAAGAAGGGAGAGCCCCATATTCAGAATAATAAATCACTACTATGCATGTCGAACTATTAAATTAATATATACAGGAAACCACATATTCATTTTTTCTTCTAATTTACAGGAACTAACCCCATACTTTGTTAGGGTGATGACTAAATATAGTAATTATACAATCAGATTATATATACATATACCGGAAACATGTTCTGTAGTTAAAACTCTTTTGCTTGAAAGTTCATCCACAACAATTGGGACATAAAACCCTTTTGTATTTGAAAGTAGATCACGAAACCGTTTCTGATTGGCAGCCTCCAACTCATAGTCACATTCACGAGCTAATTCTTCTTTTGCCACCTGCAAAGAATCCAGGAAGAACATGAGAATACAATTTCAGAAGCATAATGTAATAATTTCTTCTCTTTTAGATGTTCAGTAAAGCTTCAATGTATAGAGATCTATGTTCTACTGTTGGCATCCAGAAGCCATAGAGGATATATATATATATATATTTATAAAATAAGAAGCATAGAATTAGGAAAAGAGATTACAATATCAAGGAGAACAAGCTATCATCTGGGCAGGATGAAAAAAAAAGAAAAAATTGAGAAGATAAGAAAAAGAGATTAATAAGCTGTATAAGCTATTCCAAATTTCATTGGATGTCTTCGAGGAGACATGGAAACCTTGAACAAAATGTTGTTAAGAGGCAGAGAGTTGGAGTTATTTAAAGGTTTAAAGGTAGATAAAAGTAAGGATATGGAGGAGGTAATCCACTTACTTTTTTACTGATGACACTTTTGTGTTTTGTGAACCGGATGAGAGGCAATACTTAACCTCATATCCATTTTACTAAGTTTTCAAGCAGTTTCTGATCTCATTATCAACTTAACCAAGTCTGAGTTGGTGAAAATGGGTGATCAGAGGGATGCTCTTTACGTTATCAAGAGTCATGGGGTGTAAAACTGTGGAATTGCCGATTATTAGAGGTTATGTTTGGGAGCTAAACATAAAGATGCGAGGATGTGAGACCCTGTGATGGCGAGGTTTAAAAGGTCGATGGCGGGATGGAAGAGAAACCTTCTGTCCAAACAGGGAGACTCACACTCATTAAAAATATGTTAACCACATCTCCACTTACTATATGTCCCTTTTGATAATCTGGGTGAGTGCTGCTAAGATACTAGAATCAATTTTGTGTAAATTCCTTTGGAGCAGCTCTAAGGATAGAAAAAAATATCACTTGGCGAGGTATGAGATCAAAAGCCAATGTCCCAAGAAGGTTTGGGGTTGAAATTTTCAGTGAGGATGAATATGACCTTACAAGATAAGTGGCAAAATGGAGATTCATGAAAGAAAACAGTATATTATAGTGGTGAAGTTCGGTATCATAGATAGAGGGTGGAACTCCAGAGTATTAACTGAACTGCATGAGAAGGAGATGTGAAAAATATATTTATATATATATATATATATGCATGAGTCATGGATTAACTTGCAATACCTCCTTTAACATGCAAAACGGCATATTCAATAGGGATACTAATGTCACACATGTTGAAACCCTTAGTTACATCCAGTGACTAAATGATCTTATATCATTAAGCTCTCAGTAAAGAGGTCCAAAATGAAACGGTAACCCCCTAATAAATGCAGAAATTAGATCTAATGGAGGGCCGCTAATATCATGAATGCTATAGTTCTTACTCCCCATTACAGAAATAACTTAAAGTAGAATGTGGCACAAAACAGATGCATGGCAGACTGTTATCAATGTGCAAGCTCTAACCAACTGGTATGAGCATCTGCCCAAAATGCTCATCTAAGATCCAAAGAAAATATCATGTAAGTATCAAAGGCTAGCATGACTTTAGATAATAGAAAAGGATTTCTATAGTAAGGGGCTATCAAACAGCTTCGAATAATCAAGCATATATTCATTTACATATACACATGCACACACGTATATGAAGATACTTACCTTCATAGCTTTGTCCAGATAAAGTCCTTTTGGAATTAGATTTGTATAATCTAATAGAAGTTTGACATTCTCAATGTCACTTTCAATGCTATCTGCAACACCGGGGTACTGAATTTTCATTGCAACCTTCATACCATCTTTCGTGACAGCTGGGTGAACCTACACATTTGAAATAACAATGAGCCCAAGAAAAAAAGGTTAAAGCTGCAAAAAAAAAAGGATAAGAGGTACATTGGTCAAATAAAACCTATTCTGCACAATATGTGGCATGAGATAAATGAATCACCTGGCCGATACTAGCAGCAGCCATTGGTTCATAGTCAAAGCTAGTCAACTTTGATGACCAATCAGGACCTAGTTCAGCATCCAGAACTTGATTGAGCTGGCTCCTTGGCATCACATCAGCACCTTGACGGACAATATCTAGAGCAGCCAAGATCTAAGAAAAGTAAACAATGTTTAAAAAAAAATTCAATATGGTGTATCTAAACTATTAAGTTCTTTTAGGCAAAATATGGCAATGCCTAACTATAGATTCAGACTGTATTGCCAGTCAAAATGCTGAACATGGAAATAATTCAATCTTCTCCCTGGTTATAATCCACACTGTAAGCTTTTCACTGTCAATCTCAAGGATCAGAAGAAAGGCCTAAGAACCAAAACTATAGTCATGATATTGATAAGGATAAGTGCAATATTCTGAGTTTTTTCTCCCGCCCGCTTCTCAACTTTGATAACAAGCCTATGCTTAGCTCTAGTACCATTTTCTTCTTTGAAATAAAATAGTATTGTATGATCCATTCACAAGCACCAAGAGAGTACAAACCTATGTTTAATGTTATTTACATATCAATCAAAATGTCAATACCTTTGAACTGTCAATCTTAAGGATCAGAAAGAAGGCCTAAGAACCAAAATGCAACTATGATATTGATAAGGATAAATTCAATATTCTGAGTTTTTACTCCCTCCCGCTTCTCTACTTTGATAACAAGCCTCTGCTAGGCTCTAGAACCTTTTTCTTTTTTGAAATAAAAATAGTATTATATGATTCGTTCACAAGCACCAAGAGGGTACAAACTCATTTTCAATATTATTTACATATCAAACAAAATATTAATATTCCCAAAGTCTTCGAGTACAGAGAATAATCCATAACCAAAAACCTAGGGTTTGAAATCATCTACCTTTACCTTATTAAAATCACATTCCAGTCCTCAAAATCTCTCTTTTTTTTTTTTAAATAAAAAGTGTAAAATGTATTACTATAAACATCAGAAGGGGGTACAACCCATTTACAAAAAATTTACAATTCAATTGTCATGAGACAAACAAAGCAAAAAATGTCTCCATGACAGCTGATGGATGACCCAATAATAAAAATTATAGTCTTCAACCATCTATTCTTTAATATACCAAAACTATTAACCATATCAATCTCATCAAAAACCCTTATATTTCTCTTCTTTCAAATAACCCACCAAATGGTGAGCAGGATAACATCGGTAGAAGAACATCTGTCTCTCAAAAAACCCCAAGCCCATAATTCATCTCTGACTGTCCCCTCCATCACCAACTTGGTACCCAAGGCCCTATACACCAATGTTCACAACTCAAAGGTGACAGGACAAAACTGCCCAGAAAGTAGCAAGGAAGATAAAACTAATATGCTTCTTTATACCACTAATTCCTTTCTATGCCCAAATTTCCTCTTGCACCAAACCAGCCATCACCAGTTAATACCCAAGAGGCGTAAAGTAATGGTCTACAACTAGTACATAAATATGGTTAGACAACCCCGCCTCCTTTTTGCATAAGAAACAACCATTCACCAAAATTTTTATCCCTCCTAATCATCATCTCTAGAGTTAAATTTTTTATTGGTCTGTCAGATAACTGAGTGACCACTCCAGTCAAGATTAAACCCAATTGGGAACGATCATCTACAACATCAACGGTTCAGAATCGCCTCTACTATTAATCACACCTTGATCATACGGTCACAATTCATCCACCAGACTTGAGATCCTGCCTTCTTAGAACTCAAGGAAACAGAGGTACAAACCTATAGAACAAATCCTGTTCAAGTAATGTCGTTTCTCTAAAGTTAAATTACAACCTCTACTAGCCTCCTAAATAGAAAAAGCAACTCTACATGAAGTAATACCTTCCAGATTTTTCGAAATGAGAAGTCAGTACCTGTAACTTCTCTTTTAGACAAGTGATTGTAGAAAGATCTGAGATAGAAAGTCCTTCTAGCATTGAACCTCAATAGTGGGGTTTTTTCAAAAAAATAAAAAAAAGTAGAGTTTCGTACTTCCTAACTTCCCAATCTTTAAATGGCTAAAAGTAGTCTCATATTCCCTAACTTCCCAATCATTACGATTTTTTGTGACCTCCAAAATCCACTTTCCCTTCTCTGCAGTACCACAGTAAGACTTCTGAATCGAGACTCTCTAATACATACCAATAGCATATATCCAAGGGAACTATCCTCTGAGTGTGCCACTCTCCAACCAAGTGTCATGCCATAAGCTGATCTTTTTCCCAATGTCAATCCTCCAACTAATACAGTTATGGAAATTACTCCTACCCATACGAATTTTTTCCACATCCCATTCCCCTAAGGTCTAGCAAGAGCCTAGTGTACCACCTCTGTCCACAGTCCCAAATTTTGCCTCGATCATCCTCCACTAGAGACTGTCATTTTCATTCATGAATCTTAAAAACCATTTCCCTTGAAGAGTCATATTAACCTCCAGCAAAGATATCAAACCTAATCCACCTTGATAGATATGTTTTTTGACCTCATTCCAAGCCACAAGATGATACTTTCTTTTTCATCTGTCTCCTCATAAAAATCTACACTAAATTGATTCAATCTCTTGGCTGCACCCGCAGGGACTGTCAAGAAGGACATATAATATAATGAGAATTAGTCATAGTGCTATTGACAAGCATGAGTCTTTCACCTTCAGATAAGAAGATCCTCTTCCATCCAACCAACCGTTGTTCAAACCTCACCACTACAGGGTCTCAAGTCACAACATCTTTATATTTAGCACCTAACAAGAGCTCCAAATATTTGTTTGATAAGTCCCCAATCCTACATCCCATAATCCTAACCAACCTGTTAGTATCCCTCCGATCATCCATTTCACCAATTCAACTTGACAAATTAATATTGAGGGCATAAACCGTTTGAAAACTTAGCAAATGCATTTGAAGTTAAGTAGAGTCCTGTCATTCAATTTATAGAATAATAAAGGATCATTAGCAAAAAATAATGAGTTATCTCCCCCCCATGCTCACCATTTTCCACTTCTAATCCTTTTACCATCTCAAACTCTCTAGTTCTCAAAAACATTATGTTAAGTGTTTTCATTACAATGATAAATAGGAAAAAAGACAAGGGATCACCTTGCTTGAGACCTCTGGAGAATCTGAAGAAAGAAGATGGACTTTCATTAATGGTAACAACAAAAGAAGTTGTAGAAAAGCATTAGCTGATCCATTTTTTCATTTGTCCCAAATACACAGTCACTTCAATATGTAATCGAGAAAGCCTGAATTCACATGATCATAAAGAATCCACATCCAGCTTGCATAAAAAACCCTCTATATTCTTGTGAAGCAATTCATCCATAATTTCATTTGCAACAAGAGCAATATCCAAAATCCATCTACTCTCCACAAAAGCATATTGACACTCATTCACCACCCTTCCCATCATGGCAGCCATTCTCCTTGTCAACACTATGGTGATGAGTTTATACACACTTCCCTTCTAAACTAATTGGTCTGAAACCCTTGACATTTATCGCTCCCTTTACCTTAGAAATTAGCACAAGAAAAGTATAGTTTAAACATCTAATGAATGACTCAAACTCATAAAACTCATTAAATAGCACGATTGTATCATCTCCAATCACATGTCAAAATTTTTTAAAAAAAACCTATATTAAAACCATCAGGCGCAGGAGTTTTATCCTTTTTATATTGCACGAGGCTCTTCAATATCTCCTCATTAGAGAACCTCTTCTCGAGAGATTCACAGCTTTAATCATCCAGAGACATAAAATCCTAGGTCATCCAACTTAAACCTCCAATTGAAATCCTTAGAGTATAACATGCTGAAGAAATCTTTGACCCCTTCCCTCAATTCCTCATTCTGTTTCACTAAACGACCATCAATTTCTAACTCCTCCATATAGTTTATTCTTCTCTGGTGATTTGCCATACAATGGAAAAATTTTGTATTCCTATTTCCTTATTTATTCATTTAGCTCTTAATTTTTGTCTGCAGGAGATCTCTTCCATTTACATTCTGTTTGCTAACTCAAGTCTTTTAGATTCCCTGTGAGCCAAATCTTCAGGAGACAAACCACCCCCTCATCCTCTCCAAATAGTCCAAATCCTCTAGGTCCTATAATAGAGATTAACTCCCCCAGGCCGTCCCCCCCTCCCCCCCCCCCCCAGTCCTCCTGACACCACTTCTTGATTTGAGTCTTAACCATCCTCAAATTCCTAGTCACTATATAACTAGCATTTCTTTCCACCCTCACTCATCTCCACAATTATCAGATTTTGTCAAGGAACTCATTGACTTTTAAACATTTATTCTCAAACCTGAAAGAATAGGAGCCCAATTTTATCCCATCAAAGTCTAAGCAAATGGGGAAATGATCAAAGTTGTATCTTGCAAAAGTTTTTGACGGAGTCTTGATATCTAATATTCACATGATACTGACACAAAAAAGCGGTCAATTCTGAAGCAAGTCAATTTGATATGTAATTGGACCATGTCCATTTACTTCCAATGAAAGGCAAATCCAGTAATTATAATCCATCTAAAGTCTCCCAAAACTCATCATCACAAGTCCGGGAGAAATATTCCTCTTACCCTACCTACGCAAAACCATATTGAAATCGCCCTCTACATCAGCATCGGCATCATTCTCCACCAACCTCTGGCCTATGGACCCTCTAGGACAAAGATGCACCTCGATGCCTCCCCTTTTTTCCCTGTAATTAGCAAAAATTTACCCCTGCTGTTCCCCCCATAGCCACCCAGAAATTATGTTTTTATCTCCCATATTATGCCCTCAGAATTCCCCTCCTCTTGTCCATTAAAACTTCTGCAAGGCACCCAACAGCTACTCGACTTCATCCTCCCAGAAAGTGATGGTCGACTTAAAACCCCTCCTATTTTCACTCACTTGAATGTCTTCCACTTTCTTTCATGCAAAAACGATATCAAAAGTTTTGCTTTCCATGGCTAGAAATTTTCTGGTCTCTGAAAGCACCATGGCCTCCTCACCACTCACCATGGGGTGCAAGCAAGAAGGAGAAAAGACATTGGCTGTACAGAGATGCTCAGCCTGCGTCTGTAGAGATTCTCTGAAACACTATATGTTGTACTTCCTTTTTTCTCTCTCTAAATATTTTCCTTTCTTTCAAACCCTATACTGGACACTAGGCTCTAGCACCATTATTATGCTTCTGTACTAAGAGCTAAATACATCAGCTTGCCAACACCAACTCTCCTGAACAAAACATCTGCTAGCACATAAAAGCATCCTAGCCATTCAATTTTGGTTCAACTTTGACCTCTGTTTCATTCTTTCATGAAAAATGTAAGAAAGTTAAAATAGTGCTTGTTGGAACACCAATTTCAGCTTTTAATCATTGTGACTTGGAGATAAATATTACAAGGTGAAGTTTTTATCACTGACACCTCTTTCACAGTAAAGAAAAGCTTTAATTCTGAAAAATGTGAATGTTACTACATTCAATATAACATGAAAAAGAGATAGTTATACCGGAGCAGGAACCAGAGATTCATCCTGTATGCTCAGCATCTGTCCTAATTTGAGTGCTGCCCCCCGCATTCTACATAAAGCGAGGGCCAACCGTTCAGCATTTTTTTCAGATAAGAATGGAGAAAGAGCAGATTGCTTCTCTTGAGAGTTTGGTGTACCATAGACAAGCCGCTTGGCAGATTCCTGAATTGTTCCCCAAGCAAGACCAGCTCCTAGACCAGCAAACCTTTTGAAGTTATTAAAAAAAAAAGGAAAAAGAAATAGTTAGAAATTGAAGCAACTATTTGTCTACAACTTAAAGATGGTGTTACTAGTTTCCTAAAAGAAATAATGGAATAGGCAATCACTAGATTAATGTTATTCAGGAGAGTCATTAATCAACTGCTTGAACTGCATGAACCAGCAAATCTGAAACCTTTCATCTTCAGTAACTGATAATGTAACTAAGTATCTCCGGGGTGTGGATGCTGGTGAAAGAGATAGTAGTGCTTACCAAATAACAATAGGGAAAAGATTCCTAGTGTTTTGAAAATATTAAATAAAGATAATATATTTAAAGAATGACAACACGATCCAATGAACTATTGGCTCTATAATCTCAAAAAGATAAATATCATTTAAATCCGTTATTTCATTACATAAAAAGTTATTTGAGAAAATTGGAAAGAAGATTGGGAGAAAAGGGAAAAAGAAAGAACATAGAATGCATAAGCTCGCAATTGGAATAAACATTTACAAGGCTCTCTCTCATCTGAGTATAACTAACATATAGAATGGATAGAGTTTGCTCAGAATAGCTGAAAGCAGATTTCTTCTTTCTGACAAGCTAAATTAAGCTCAGCAGCAAGTAAGCATCATAGTTAGCAATTTTTTTTTAGATAAAAAAAATGTGCATATTATGTATATGTCACCAAGCCATGTACAAAAATATTTACAGTTCAATTAGCACATCAATAATCTTCCCAAAATCATCCTACCCATAGAGATCATGACCCAGCATTAGAGCCCCAATAGTTAGCAATTGTCATTGCAATGTCAGAAGCCAACATCCTCTCAATTTCAAATTCCTCTCCATGTGCAAAGTTTTACTAATCAAGATTAAAATACAAATAAGCAGGTATCAACTATTTAAAGAGAAGTGTGGAAAGAGTTTGAAAAGCATAACCAACATCATGATCAATTCCACCACCTGCAGCACATATCCTACAGAGAACATAGCTATTTATCCAATCAACCACTGCTATTGACGTAGTGAGACTGTTAATTAAAGCATAACATACTGCATAAAACGTTTATCGCAATTATCGAATATTTAAGTAGCTGTATTCATCAATCGCAATCAAAGAGGCAAAAACACCTGGAATAGAAACACAACAAAAGAAATTGCAGAATAAGCTTTTTGAAACTCGATACAAAAAAAAGGCCTCACCCAATCGCTCTGGAAAATGGAGTTGACGGGACTTTTCTCTCCCTCGGCTTTCGCCTCTTCACTGGAATTGGAATCGGCGCTGGAGCCAGCGCCTCTCCGCCTTCGTCAATATTATCTTTATCACCCAAATTCTTAACCTCACATTCTCTCTCTAAACTAAGATCCTTATCACCAAGATTATTACTCAAAACTTGAGAATCAACAACTGACTCTTGATTACGCTCTGTACCAAAGTTACTTTCAAAATTACTACCCGGTTCTTCCCGAGAAGATCGGGAATCCGTCACCACAGAGGAATCGTTGTTACTGCTATTGCTAATGTCATTATTGAAGTACACAACAGAGGATTCTTTTGGCCTAAGTTTGGAATATTGGCGAACCTTGCCGCTGGTGAGGCCCGAAATATCGGTGGCCAAAACAACGGCTCTCTTGAGGGAGGAAGCAAGTAGGGTTTCGGGATCGCCGTTTCGGGCACTCTCAATAGCCTGGGAGCGCTTCACTATCTCCTTGGCGATCAGCGAGAGGCCGTCCGCCAGCCTCTGTAGCTGCCTCCATGAACTCATGATCAATCGCGCGCGCTACCTAGTTTTTTGCACATAGTATATAAAACATATATACTTACAAAGGAAAGACAATTAGTTTATGATAGTTTATATATTTTTTGGTTGCTTTCTAACGCTGGTAAATCTTTTTCGTTCAGCAATCTGCTTCTGTGTTCGAACAGGAACCAGATGAAAGGAGGCAAAAGAGTCGGGCAGCGAAGCAGATGAAGCCAGGTAGCCAAGCAGTGCCGGTCGGGTCAACGCAGAATGGATCAAGGCCTTTATATTAAACTGGGCTAGCCCATTACTGTATCTGGTCAGCCCAAATTTAACCAGACTCCAGCAGGGTAAAGGTTTTATTTTGTTTGTTTATTAGACACTGCATTTAAATCAATTAATCTAATATTAAATTAATTAAAGTAAAAAGACTATTTTGCCCTCCAACTATTTATAAATAAGTTTGTTATGTGTGGTTTTATGAATTTATTTCTAATTTTCAATAAATTACAATCTATTTAACAACTCAAAATTCATAAGTTATACTAACAATGTATATAGCTAAACATAATTGATATCAATTCCTCTTAAACCAAAAATTTTTAAATAAATATTTTCAGTCCATGAATAATTCTTATATAAGATAGTCATTTTTATATATGATATGAAAACTCATATATTAACAGTATCAAAATATGATGAAATACTTAGAATATTATTGCGATCAACCCAACTTTAATACTTAATCTAAACTACTATTATACTAGAAATCTTTTTAGTGACTTTTGATGCAAGAGATATATGAGGACCAACTTCATGAACTCATTTTTCAATTAGTGCTTCAAATAGTTGGCTTTGTATGAGTTTCACAAGTGATTAATAAGACTCATCACATAACTATTAATAAGAATATTGTGTTATAACCTAAACAAGACCATATATGTTCTATGCCAATAATTTTAAAATCATACAAATTTTAAGAACTAAGAAATTAGAGTTCTATTTAATAAAAATAATATCTAGATTTTTTATTTTCTCACTATATGTATTATTTGTGACGGCCCGCAGTTCTCTAAAGAAAAATCATGCTGCCAAACACAACTTAACCAGAAAATATAATATAAATTTAAACTAAAATATAGTAAAAGTTATTCATTATTTATACAACATGTAACATAATTTATATTATGAGATTACAAAATTCTGTAAAGTCCACAACTAAACTAAAATTTACCTTATGAAAACCAAAACATGAAATTCCTAATTTGGCTCTCTAAATTATTTTCCTCGGCCTGATATAAAAAATGATTACAATTTGAATGGAATGAGCAAAACAACAAGATCAGTAAATATATCGAATAGACTACCCTAGGTATGCGACATGCCAACATACAGTCAATCAAAAATGTAAAACATTTCTTTTCCTTTATGTTTGAAAATCATGAAATGCAGAGATATTCTATTTCTTATCTCATCTTTCATTATTTCTCCTAAGTTTCTTGTATTTACTCTTTTCCCCTCATTATTCTCCTTTATTGGTTATATTTCAAAATTCCTCTTTCTCATTATTTTCTCATTATCCTCCTAATTTTTTTCCTTTCTTAATTTCCTAATTGTAACCACTCATATCGTTTACTATTATCACATCACATCTAGTTCTAAAACCATACTCATTCATCAATTTCTCTCTAATCCATATTTATCCCACAAATCTACATATCAGAATTTCTTACAAATTTTTGATCAAATCAAGACATCCGTAATCCCTCAGTGAGTATCCCCAATTCTCGATTTACCCCAATATAATCATCAATTTAAAGTTATTTAAGTTTTAAAAAAAATTTAAGATTGAACGAATGAATCCGTTATTCAATTTGTACCATTGTGGGATCAAGATTCCCACTATTACAAGGGGATGCACACACAGTCAAAATACACACAATAGTCACAGCAGTATGTCGCCAGGTGACCCAGAACATAACACACACCCTAACAACGTCTGGAAGAGTTTCCATCCACCCAATGATAGGGTTCACCACACCACTGAATTTCAGTCATACCAATCTTAAACGAATTAACTCTAAATTTTTGTTTCTTCCAAGTTTTTATTTTTATTTTTTTTCCTCCTATTCTAGTTAAGATTGATATTTTTATTTTTCCTAATAGACTAATTATATTCCCTAAAAACTTTGTATACTTTCTTAGTTAACTTTACTCTATATCTCACACTATTTTAAATCTCACAGTTTGTCTCTTTTCTATCCTTATAGAACTCACTAACTCTCATTAATCCTACATTTTCTTATTTATTATAATTTATTTACTTATCATTTTATTTATTATTTATATTTTAATGCTTGTATTATTTTTAGTTTTAAATTTTATTAGTTTTATTTATAATTCTTAATTTTATTTAAGAATGTGTATTTTTTTTGTTGATCTTATTTTCTTTGTGAGAGTTATTTTATATGTTTATAATCTTATTGGAGAATATGCACTATCATTAATATTCTACTAAGACTATTCAACTCATCATACCATCAACCATCATACAGTATTTAAAATATGTAAATATGTAATCTTCATTTAACAATCAAGCAACAAATAAATGACAAATTAAAACATTCAGTATCACCATTTTCCAATTTCTTTCACTTACTTGATTATCAAATCATGATTCCTTAATTTTGTAAACCTTACTCAAGACTTAATTATTTTTTTTTTTTTTTGAAAATATTTTTGAAAACATATAAATGTGGTTTCAGGATAACTATTAAATATACATACAGACTTCGGACTAAAGGATTCTTATTTGAGTTCCAAACACCATTCGAATATTAACAAAAACTTACACAACAACTAAGTCTTTTCAGGTCAACAATGAACCCAAGAGTTTCATGCAATCATATTGCATGTCTATCTCGTTTCTACAACTATTCTAGTTACTAAAGCAATCATTCAATTTAACTTTTCTTTATTTGTCTGTTTGATTCATTACATAATTTAGTAAATAATATTTTCTTATCATTTTATATTAATCTTGCTTTAATTAATTAATAATTTCTTTTTAATTTATTTTATCTATTATTTATTCCATTCTAAAAAAAATCATTACAAATATTCTTTTTCTATTTTCTTAATTTATTTTCTTATATAATCTATTATATTCAAAACAAAATTTATTAATTTGTTTACATATTTATTAAATCAAATGATTTCCAAAATTTATTTCTTTTAGTATTTTAAATTACCTTTACTTAAGTATTATAGATTATGGCTAAATTAATTTATTTATCAATTACTTATCCAATCAAATTTAATTCTTATGAATTCTTTATTCAATTAAATTCAATTCTCCTTAAAATTTGTATTTAATTAAATTCAACTCTCCTAACTATCATAATTTATCTAATTCTTAATTGAATTTTAATTTATTTATTCTTCTCCCAAATATATATATATATATACACACCCATACATATGCTTATATATTTATATACACACAACATACACTCATTTATTATGTACATATTTATATATATATACATCTCTTATTGTTATTATTATTTATTTATATTATAAGATACAACTATGTAATTATAATTATAAAACTTATAACATTACTTATATATATATATATGTAAAATCTCCCTCCATTACCATTTATTTTTATAACATATGTTTATATATATTGTGGTAATCATACATATCTTTATTAAAACTCATTTCTATATATATAAACTATACCTATACATATTATTATATTAAACACAAATACACCATGCGTAGTTATATATATATATTTATAGTACACAAACATTTTTTTTCTAAATTTATTTATTTATCATATTTTTCTACTCTTAACTTACACCATATTATAAATTTATGACTATAGTTATAAAAATTAATATTTGTCATCTAAATATTATTGTTTTTATTATTGCATATATAAATAACTATACATTATTACATATATAAATACTTATTAAAACATAAGGATTATACACGCATACAAAATATTATTTTAATCATATATACCAATACATGCATTTATTTATACATAGTTATATGTATATATATACATATATATATTTATGTATGCACACGTTAAAAATATACGTACACAATATACCTATATATATACATATATATATATATTTGTTTCCCTTCATACATTTACATCAAAATTCATGGAAATAAATATATTTCACATATTCATTATAGTTTATATATGTATATCTCATATACATAAATATATACCACATACATCCTAGATAACTCTATATACATATATAAGTATAACTTAATTTTTATCACCCTCCACTACATCAAACTACTCTCATCGTCTCTCTATTTAAGTTCAAGTTTTTTATTTAAAATCAGTCAAACTTAAAATGTATTTATTTTAAACATTATACATGTTATTCTAAATTATTTAGGAACAGAATCACAAAAGAAGAAGAAAATAACTCACGTTTGGATGTTCGAAAAAAGAACATACGTGAGAGGGGGCGGTCTCATGGTGGTTAGGCCACTTGCAATGTCCCCACTCAACCTTTTTCTTCCTTCCACCCCATCAAACGTCCCAATACTCTCTCTCTCTCTTCATCCTGCCTCTCTTCTCCCTCTCCTCCCTACTCTTCTTTTCTTCTTTTTTTATTCTTTTATTTGGTAGATTTAAAAGAGAGAGAAAATATTTTGTTTGGTATTTATATGATGGGAGAAGGGATAAGGTATAATATCCAAGTTTAGAATTTGATCTGGGATTAATTTTAAATTTTAAAAAAATATATAAAAATATAATTTTAAAATTAATATATTTTTATTTAATGTGAAATTAGGAAAAAAAAATAGGTTGACAATGAAATTGAAAATAATTTTGAAAAAAATTGGTGAAAATTTATGTCCAAATGGTGTTTTTGAAAGAAAAATCGAAAACTAGGGGTCAAAACACAATTAAAAAAAATTGTGCTATGTAGGACTGTCCAATCAGCACCACCGACGAACCGGAGTGCGTCGCGTGGCAAGGCACGCTGACTCGATGCCATGCGGGAGGCCACATTGGCAATCCATGTGCTCGCGATCGGACGGCCCAGAAACATTCTCGCGCACGTGGACGGTCCAAATTGGTTATCTCCTCAAGCACGATTGGACAGTCGCGATTAAATGCGATGAACGGTTCAGATTCGTTTCCTCTTTAAACGTGATCGGACGATCGAGATTAAATCACAATAAACAGTTCATATTTATTTTATTTTTAAACGCGATCGG
>NW_019014635.1:695830-706121 GCF_000150535.2 Carica papaya
AATTAATGTAATAATATAAATAATAATTATTTATTTTATTAAATATAAAAATTTAATTTAATTATATATAATAATTATTTATTTAAATACAAATTTAATTATGTTATTATATAATTTATTTATTTTTTCATTTTATGCTTTTTATATACTATTTATTATTACATATAATAAAACATGAGTAAATTTGTAATTTGACTGAAAATACAACCATCTTATCCTATCATCCAAACAAAATAGTTGTCATTAACATACATTAATACACAATCATCCAAACATAAATTTTTTTTATTATTCTCATTCTATGTTATTGTCATCTAATCACTTCATTGTCATATATTAATTATCCATCACTCAAATTTATTCAAACAAAACTTTAGTGTCAACGTTTACGTAATCGCACTGCACGTAATTTTCACTTCATCACTTTATCATAGTTTATTTATAAATTACATAAAATTTCTTATATTTTGAATATAACTACAACTAAATCCATAGCTTTTTTAAAAATAAGAACTTAATTCTTTTCAATACTTTATTGTTGCAAAAAAATTTGGGGAAAAACAACTACAATAGATTTATTTTCACACTATGTGCTTCCATTCTTACAGTCATTTTTTTTTTCTTTAATCATATTAATTAAAATCCTAAAACGTACCCAAAATTATAACCTTTTATTAAGTAAAATTATTTGGTATGTTGTTATTTTTTTTTTATTATTTAAGGGTCATGTAGTACATATTAAACTAATATTTACATCCATTAAGAAACTAAATTTAATAATTAATGAAATATAAAATAATAATAAAAATATGAATTCACTACATATTTACTTAACAACAAAATACTCATGTAAAAAACGTGATAAAATAGAACACTTATTTTAATTAGACTTGTGGCATTATAAATAAAATTCATAATTTAGGGTTAATCTTCTTCTATTTCCACCATCAACTCTTTTGGGGCTTAAAATTTAATTCGTTTGAATAAAAGTAGGAACTGAGGAAAACTTAATTCTTATTATTATCTCTAAAGAAGTCAAGGTGGAGTTTAGGTTTTGAGATTAAACATAAAATAAAACATGTTCGATCTTATGTTTTAAAAGTAATGTAAAAAAAATAAAAGAAAAGTTATGAAAAAATATTAAAAAGTTATAAACTAAATCAATTTAATAATTAAAATTCTTACATTTTATTTAAATATTATGAGTTTAAATATCACTGCATACATATAATTTATTACTTTGTAAATTTATTATAAATTAATAATGACTGATTTATAATATTTAATTTAAATAATAATTTATTACTGATGATTAAATTAAATTTCGTTATGAAATATTTAGATGTTAAAAAATTCAGTGAGTGATGGATTCAGACTTATTCTCAATGCCACATGGAAGGGCAACTCATTCTTGCCTGGATTATTGCAGAAGATATGGGAGACTGCATGTAAGACCTAATGGGGGGTGGTGTGTGTGTATGTATATATATATATATATATATATATATATATACACACATATTTGGTAGATGTTGTCATAAAATTTCTTTTAGAGGAGATTGTTTATATGCTTACATTCCACGTACATTTTCAAAAAATTTGTAATATTCGCATCTTTCCAATTAAATCAAAAATTTCAAAAAAACAAAATCCCACTTGTAGATAATATCTGATTCCATGCATTGGATTCCAAACCATTTGAAGCTTTTGAACTATTCCCTGTCTGTATTCACCAAGAGTTATAAAACAGTTCTCTTTGCTCATGAACAAAGAATAGAGATGCCGTATTGATTTATTACCAGGCTGATGAAAGCATATAGGGGATTAGGAACAGCTTTGTGTGGAATGTGGATGATGACAGAATATTGAAAAACTGAGTATTAGTGTTTTTTTTTTTTAATTTAAATTAAATTTTTATTATATTGTGATTGTTTTAATTAAGAGAATTAGACTGTCATAAAATATTATTTTATTTATAAAAGATATAATTTATTGAGTTAAAACTCAATATGATTACGGTATTCTCACAAACATATTAATAAGATAAATTTAAAATTTTTCTTAATCAAACTTATATATGAATCAACGTAAATTTATAATATAACTACGAAAAATAGTGAATTTTAACCAATAAAAAAGATAAAACAATTGCATGAAAAATAGAAAGTGACCAGTAACAGAAAGATAATAAGTAAGATTGAATTTAACAAATTATCAGAATCCTACAAATGGAAAAGGAAATATGCTCACCACCTCAGCCACATAACATTCCTCAAATGGGTTTGTTGGTTGGTGGGTCATGAGCTTTGAAATTCAACTATAAATAAGGACTTCATGAGCTAATCCTGTTATAGTCAATCTACAGGTGAAGAGTTATCTGTTTTGTTTTTGTGGGTGTTGCTGTGATTTTTGGTCTGTAAGGGTGCCTTTTAGTTGGGTTCTGATTTCTTTATTGTTATTATTATAATGCATTATTTGTTGCCTAAGTTTCTGTGGTTAGTATTTTTGTGGAGTTTGCATTGCTTTCATCATAATTTATTAAACAAACCTGCTGAATATGCTTTCCTTTTTAAAATGAGAGCACAAGGTTGTCAACTTACTATCTCTATAAATTTGAGATTTCCCTTATTTGATTTTGGCCTATGTTCTTTCCAAACTACTTCCTTTACATGGGTTCTTTAGGTTTTATTTTGATTCTCTTCATTTTAAACAGAGTTTCTTTTTAGCTTGTATTAGTTTTATTACTATTTTTTCAGTTTTTTTTTTTTTTTTTGTAAATTTGAGCTCATATTCTAAACTCAAGATTTTGTTTTCTCTAGAAGAAAACAGCACAAAATATGCTATAAATGATATATTACATCATTTTCTACTATGTTTAAGTTTTTAGAACAATTGGTTAGCAATCTCTATTATCTTATGTTCTTGTGAATCAGAGAGTACATATCCATTTTTAAATCCAAAAAAACCTTGTTTTGGACTTTTTGAGAGCAAAACTCTAGGAACAAAAAAGGAATCTGGAGAATAAGAACTTGTAACAACTTGTTGATCTTTTGAACTTATGGCATATTCCCCAGGTACCTTCTTGAGTATGGATGCTCTTGGGAAGTCCGGTGGAACCCAATATGAGTGCTTACTATTTGGTATGCTATGTTGAGACAAACCAACAAGAAAGTTGGAATCTGAAAGATTATAATTGAAGCTTTGCTAAAAATTATTGAAAAGGCTGACTATTGAAAAAACATTGATCATACTTTTGAATGATAAATACAACAATTCTTGAATTTGTGTTTTCAATGTTTGTTACAGATATGGATGATACTTTATACCCCCTGAGCTCAGGTCTCAATTTGGCTTGCCGCAAGAACATACAAGGTATGACTTCAAAACAAAGATGATGTTTTTTATGACAGTTTAGCAGAAATGTTGAGGTCGAGCTATTTTGATTACAGATTACATGCTGAACCACTTGAAGATTGAGGAGAGTGAAGTGCCAAGGATGTGCTTGGAGTTGTACAGAGAATATGGAACAACAATGGCCGGTCTGAAGGTGAAACATACCTGATCTTGTCTGAATAGTCCTGTCCTGTTTCTTTTGCCTGAGATTTATATCTCTTATTGTTAACTTTCAGGCTCTCGGTTATGAATTTGACAATGATGAGTTTCATGCTTATGTTCACGGAAGACTACCGTATGACACCTTGAAACCTGATATGGTGTTAAGGAATCTGTTGCTTTCAATGCCTCCGCGTAAAATTGTATTTACCAAGAACGCTAGTTAGTTCAACACTTCAATTAAATGAAACTTTTCTCAGTGCAAAAAAAAAAAATGCTGAATCTTGGTTTTAACGAATATTTCATGTTTGTGTTACCAGATTTTCACTAATGCTGATAAGGCACATGCTGCCCAAGTCCTCAGCAGGTTGGGCCTGGAAGATTGTTTTGATGGCATCATATGCTTCGAAACTCTCAACCCCCCTCTTCTACCAGCTGATTTTATGGATGCGTCAGATGATAATGATGCAGGAGATGAACAGGAGCCTGATACCATTGAAGATGCTGAGATCAATAGTTTTGTTCCAAAACCTCGAATCCTGTGCAAACCCTCTCTCAGAGCCATGGAAGCTGCTATTCGGATTGCGGATGTTGATCCAAAGAAGACAGTAGAGATTGCTACTTCCTAACTTTTCCTTTTTTGTTGTTACTGAAGTAAAAAGAAACTTTCTACTTGTTTCAACCATCTCCTTGTCTTTGCTGTCTCTCAGATATTCTTTGACGACAGCCCTAGAAATATTTCAAGTGGGAAAGCAGCAGGATTCCACACTGTTATTGTGAGTTAGTTTGTAAATTGTTTGCACATACTAGGCTACTAGCAACTCATCTAATATAAAGACAAGCGTGCTGGCTTACAGGAAAAAGAAAAGTTAAATCGGACTTTTAACAATAATGATGGCATATGGCAGGTGGGGAGCTCACTTCTAGTTCCAGATGCAGATCATGCCTTAAGTAGCATCCACAATATCAAAGAAGCAATACCTGAAATATGGGAAGGTGAAGACAGAGAGCAGCTAGATCAAGTTGTCCAGTCCACTACAGTTGAAACCATGGTCCTAGCCTAGGACGTCTACCCCCTAGATCACTACACAGACTAATGTCAACTACATAATAAGCAAATTAATCTACATGTCAAAAATCACGGATTCATATTATCATGCTCCAGAATATCCAACTATACCTATGTAGCTTTGTATTATGTAAGTGATAATCATGCAACCAACACTAGCTGGGAAAGAAGCCAATTAGAGAAGCAAGTAGAGAAAAATAAACAAGCGAGGACAAAGTTGAAGAATGAGATATCGATGAATATGGAACCCTTGAATTTATTTTCATCCAAGTGAAATACATGATCCTCTATCATTAACTTACTGAGTGTTCTACAAAATTCTTTCAGCTGTATAAGAACAACAGTTCGCGCATACATAGGTAAAATCATTGCATAAAGGACAACAAAATCCATCCTGGGTATAAAACTAGGTTGATCAACCATCAATGGGCAATTCCCCACAGTTAACAATTCTGCATGGTACTCGGGGGTAATCTGACCTGCTTGTCTCTGTTGACTCAAGCTTGCGGACAACATCCATACCATCAATGACATGTCCAAACACAACATGGCGGTTATCCAGCCATGGAGTCTGCAAATGAGAACAAGAGTAAATTTTACAAAGCGAGCCAAAAGCTACACCAGTTCTGCCTAACATGTTATGTTTGTTAATATCTAAATCACAAAATGGATAGCAAAAAAGAACAATGACAATGAAATGCACTTAGATGAGACAAGCACAAACCAGAAAAAGATAATGCATCATCAAATAGTTTAACAATGAACTACCATATATTTTTACCAAATGTATGATATAACCTATTCCCTATTGGCACCTTCATTCCTCCTCCTCCCTTAACCACCACTTGATTTCTTCTGTATATCAATTATTCAGATCAATTTTTAAGAGATGTATTCAGCCTCTTTGCCAGATCTTAAGGGACTAGAGTTCTATACATGTAACAACTAAGCTTCATATTACCTGTAAGGATGAATTTAGTTTAAATTTCAATTACGAGTGGAAATACATTATGGAATTATATATATGAGTAAAGTTCGTTTAGTTATAAATGAAATATGTAAATTATGATTAAATTCTTCATATCAAACAATTAAGATCTAAAATAGAATGAGATGGAATAAAATTGAAACAAACACAACATAACATCTGTTGCACAATTGCAAGGTAAACAAATAAAATAAATATCAAATCTCTGCTCTAACATGGTCACCAAATGGTGTTTGTTGCACTCATCTCTTTTAATTGATACGTATAAACACATTTTATTAATCCATTTACAATCCAACAATCAATTTTTTAAAATTAGGTGAAAACTATGGCCATGAGTCATGATCCTATCATGTAATGAGCCAGATGGAAAACATAGGAAAAGTCACTCTCTGACACTTAATTAGCAGGCCATTTGACTTTCAATAGACTCTTGATAATATTAGCTAATTTGTTATTGGCATAGGAAAGGATGCTACTAGATTCGAATACAACAAAAAGCAAAAGGCTGAACCTATTTATCTCACCTTTACTGTACAAATGAAGAATTGGCTCCCATTGGTATTCGGACCAGCATTTGCCATGCTCAATACTCCAGGCCCAACATGCTTCACTGTAAATATGTGCCATAAATACTGTTATTTTCCTGGTTCTTCAAATAGTTTTTTTTCCTGAGTAACTACACCAACAAAACTCAGCACCTACTCAGATTTTGAGAAGAGTTGTTCTTTGGAGAGTACATTGTGATGAAAGTAATAAACTGTGCTCAGGGAAGAGTTATTGTCTATTGTTGGCCTTTAACCTTAAGATTAACCAGTTCTATTTATTGTTAGGAGGGAGGATATAACTCAGTGGTATGCCATGTTACAGAAGAAATGATGAAAAATTAAGCGAAATTTATAATCTTTTTACTATAAACAACATGACCAAACACAATTCAGAATCCATCAAATGCTTACGGGCAAAACTCTCATCTTCAAATCTGGAACCATAAATACTGACTCCTCCAGTTCCCTGCATACCAAGAACATTTCAATTTCCTTGAGAGAGAGAGAGAGAGAGAGAGAGAGAGAGATTACATCTTCTTCAGTGAAATCCCCCCCCTGGATCATAAAATCTTTAATAATACGATGAAAGGAGCATCCTTTGTATCCATATCCTTTCTCTCCTGAAATATGATTTTTCATATTGAGGTTTAAAACACATCTCCAGAACAATAAATAAAAAAAATTGCCTCCATAATTTAAAAGGACATCTGATAATCTAAGCAAAGCTTGCCTGTACACAGGGCACGGAAGTTTTCAACAGTTTTTGGCACAACATCCCCAAAAAGGCCTATTACAATCCTTCCCACAGGTTCACCTCCAATGTCTACATCAAAGAAGCATTTTTTTGTCACTTTTGCTTGCAGCTCTAGATCCTAAAATCAGAGAATCATGTAAGATGCCAAATAAACCAAACTACATATCAACCAAGTTTTCAAGATTAGTAGGCTCAATTTTTGTTGCAATAGATTATTGGACGGTACCAACCATTGATATCTCATTGTTGGTTAGAAAAGAAAAGGAAACTAGCATATATGAGAATAATTCCGATGGTAAATACTCTAATTCTAGAAATGACAAGGAAATATTGCCTGTTTATGAATTATTTTCAAGAATGACATGCTCTTTAGATCATCTAATGCAGAACTTAAGTCATAGAAAGAGCAAAGCAAGTTATGATCCTCACTTAGATAATGGAAATACAAGCATTAGGGAAACTCTTCTTTGTTTTGAAAAAAATTGCTTGTTCGTTAACCATGTTGGTACAAAACCCCTTACTGAAGAACACCTTCATGGTCCTAAAACCAAAACAAAAATTAGGGTCCAGATATCCTATCTCTGATATAGTGATAGTTACTAAGATATGTTGCTAAAACGAGAATGCCTCTAGAGGCCTAAGGCAAGGGGATCCCCTTTCACCACTTTTATTCATTATTGTGATGGAAACACTGAATTAACTAATTGAGAAAACAAAATCACTGAACTTGATTAAAGGAATTACTGTAGGCAACAGAGATCACAAAATGAAAAATTCTTATCTTTCCTTTGCTGATGATACACTGATTTTCTGTCAACTGGATTTCAACTCCCTCATCTTCCTAAAATGTATTCTACTACGGATTCAGACTATCTCCGATTTAAATATAAATATTCAAAAATCTGATATGGTTTTGTTGGAGAACAGCTCCAGAAATGAAGATCTCAGTGTGGTTTTCGGCTGCAAGCAGACACAGTTACCTATTACTTATCTTGGGATTTCTCTTGACACCAAGCACAATGACAATAATTGCTGAAAACCTATGATCAATTTGTTCAATAACAAATTATCTACTTAGAAAAAAATTTCTATCAAAATGAGGTATATTGACCTTGATTAAAACCACACTCTCCAATCTTCCGATCTACTTCTTATCAATGCTCAACATATCAACTAAGGTAGCCAAGAAACTAGAGCAAATCCAATGTAACTTTCTTTAGGGTAACAGTGAAAATTGTAAGAAATATCACTCAGTGAATTGGTTGGAGATAAAAAAACCTTAAAAGAAGGGGGCTTGGGACTAAGATCAATAGTCAAACTAAACAAAACACTTCTTAGTAAATGAATTGAGAGATATTGGAATGAAAATGACAGCCTATAGAAAATGGTGATAGACTCAAAATGGTATAACGGTAATTCATAAAATCTCTCTTATATTAAAAATAGCAACTATGGTTACAGTTTATGAAAGAACATCATCACACTAAACAATGGGACATTTCAATGCTTAAAATGGAGTATTGCTAATGGGTACAAGGTCCGTCTCTGGTAAGATATTTAGTGCGGTTCAGAAAAACTAAAAGACACATCCCCTTATCTATGGGATTGCTAGAAAGAAAACTACCATGATAAATGATATTGCTGGCTCAATCATTTCTGCCTCCTGAAATGTTCCAGTGATGAGAAACCTTCAAGATTAGGAACTAGAAAAATATCAGTTCTTACTTCAATTATTAGCAAACACACAGCTGTAAATCAAAACGATAAACTGCATTGGAAATTAAAAAAAGAATGGTCTCTTCAGTGTCAACTCTCTCTACTCTTTTCTGACCGTTCATAACTCTAATAAAAATATCTTTTTCCTTCAAAAATTATTTGGAAATCGGGTGCCTCCCCCCTCCTCTCCTCCCCCCACAAGAATAGCTTTTTTTTTACTTGGGAAATTGCAAAAGGAAAAATTCTCACAATGAACAATTTGATGAAAAGATGGCATACTACTATCAATTGGTGTTTCTTATGTAAGAGATCTCCTGAATAATGTAATCATGTACTCTTGAAATGTCAAACATCTCACAAACTTTGGAGCATGATACTCGGGCTTCTAGGGATTTATTGGGTAATGGCATATTCTGTTTATTATCAACTTTTGGCATGGGAAGATCTGAGCAGTAACAAAGCGCTTAAATTAATTTCTCTTACCATACTCTGGGTTATTTGGAAGGAGAGAAACAACAGGGCTTTTGAGGAGTGACAAGATTTAATAGCATCAACGATAAATGGTTTCATTATTTTGGTATACTGTTTAGGGCACAATCTAGAATGTTTGAAAATTTAGGTTCTATTGTAAATATATTAATTGACATGTAAAGTTTTTGTAAATGGGTGGTGTTCCCTTAGCACGTCACATTAATACATCTTCTATTTTTTTATTTCAAAAAAAATGTTGCTAACACGAAAAGTGTAGGACCAATTTTTAAAGTTGGTTTTAGGCCTCAGAGCGATTTTTTATCTTAAAATAGTATGGGTTTATTATTGATTGTTATTTCCTATTTTAGTAAGATTATAGCCATAACAGGAGTATTAGAATCACTACGATTAGTTGGGTGATACCCCATTGTTATTCAAATTGCTTGTAAATAAACTTATAAACATATTTTTCATTGTTGAGTGCTTGCATTTGTAATTGCGTTTCAATGCTATGAGTCTAGATGATGTGGATCTTTTTTTTTTTTCCATAAAGGACCATCTAGTAGTTTTTATCAGTACAGGATAATCAACACAATAATAATATTTTAGCAAGTTTTTCATATTAAAGTTTTATTATGTAGTAGTCCAATTAACTATTATTATTATTATTATTATTATTATATTTTTGAGTAGTGTAATGTGATATTGTTTTCATATTGGGATTTTAATCATAATATGGGTGGTTAGCGATTATTAAACAAACTACTTATGAATAAAAACCATTATTTTCTCAAACTGAATTGAGTGCTAGCAACCCTGTAACATAGTTGTCGCCAATCCCAATGCTTGTGATACGGAGTTATCTTTTTCTTTCAATTCTCATCTCTCTAAACCCTATATCTACATAATTTATCTTTTTTTCTTTTATAACTTTCTTTTATTTCTATTATGATGTCCTATACCAAGAAGTTTCTATTAAAATTTTTTGTTATCAGGGAAGGAGAAGGAACCATTATCAGTTTCAAGGATTAGCTTTTCAATCCCGTAAAGGGGTTCGTAATTGGTGCCAACTAGTCTAGTGAATAAATTATATGGTACTCCAGCACCTAAAAATTGAGATTGGATCCTGCTCATACCTGTACACCGATAACAAGGAAAAGTTTATTAGCACATTGTCTAATCATAGGCTTGAG
>NW_019014635.1:718739-731155 GCF_000150535.2 Carica papaya
TTCCTATAATTTGATAAACCTTCATTTCCTGTTTCTTTGCTATTCAATGCGATGCAGACTATTTCTAATATGACCTTCATTTCCCGCTTCTTCAGGACCCCTCTGGTCATAACTGGCAATGCAACTTTGTCGTGCTTTTTTCTAGATGATGATAAAAAGATGGCTATGTTTCTCTTTGAATGATGATAAAATGACGTTGGTTTTTAGAAGACTGAAATTCTTCTCCTATTGGAATTCTTACATTATTTCCTTCCCTTGGGTGTTTGCTTTCTATTACATTGACAATTAGTTGCTGTATGGATTTGACATTCACTTCCCAACCAGATACTTGTTTTTTTCATGCATCCTTCAAATTGCTTAAATGTTCAAACTATTCTGTGGATATGTCAAACAGACTTCTACTCAAGACACATAGTGACATGTTATGCTGATATATTTTGGCCCACATCTTAAATTTTGAATCTCATTGTGCTGTTTAATTCATTCAACAGATTGGACAGCAAAAATTGCCATTGGGCCTGAAATTTAACGCTAAAGGAGTTTTGGATTGTTATGAGAAGGATCTTGAGATTTTTCCTTCTGGACAGAGGCGTGAAATTGAATTTAAGATGATTGAAGGTGATTTTCAATTATTTGAGGGTAAATGGTTGATCGAGCAGGTAAGACTTTTTCAGGCTATTTGAGGTTTGTTATTGCAGAGTGTTACAGAATCTTTTCCTGCAAATTTAACTCTTGGTTTTGGGCTATCTAAAACTTAGTTTTTACATCATATGGACCTATCAGCTTTTAGGAACTGTACTGGTATTTCTTTTTAAACTTTTCTGGACCAAGTGTTGCCAGACTTGTAGAATTAAATCTGTAATCATTTTTTATGTCTAAAACTTATGCTGTTTGATTTACACCAACCACCCCTAGGTTAAGTGGTTAGTAGTTCCATCCATTTACACAAGGGTTCCGGTTCGAGTTCTGGACTGTACACCGCTGTAATGTGCATGAGGGGAATTGGGAAACATGGCTAAGAGAAAGTGGTATTCAGTATGTTATTACTTCTTTAGATTGTCTGCTCAACTAAGGAACTTTTTTTGAAAAAAAAAATAAGAATGGGGCTAAGCACTTGGATTCAAATTTTTTTTCAAATAAAAAGTGTAAAAATATAAACAGGTCTTAAGCTCTCCCTAGCCCTTACCTTAACTTTATAAGCCCTGGCTTTCTATAATCCTACTATCGTCTTCGCCATCTCTCAATGATACGCTCTTCTCATTCATTCATTTCTAAGTTATAGATCATAATTATCCTCCAATGTTCTGAATCATGGTGAATTTTAGTAAACATGCTTTATATCATCACGTGTGGGTAATTCCTGCTCGCCCTCTTCTTGAATTCAACTTTTGGCTTCAGGTATCGACTTTCAGTCATTATTTTTGCCCAAAAGAATGTTCTTGAATTGGCCATTGCTTTTGTTGTGTGTTTGATGTTCTGGGGAATGGTCATCCTGGATATGTATGGCGTTGCCTTCGACACCTTATCAGTGACTAGGCTATGGAAGTCCATATTTGATCCAGCTAACTTTTTTGGTACACAAGCAGGTTTATGCTTTTGATAGGTTAATGATTTCATACATATGGATCCTGCAGTTAAATGAAGGAAAATGTGAAAGCTACGAAGGTTCTCATGGCAAAGAGTTTAAAACTACTCTTTCGTATCTAGTTGATGTAAAGCCAAAGATGTGGTTGCCTGTTCGCCTAGTTGAAGGCAGACTCTGCAAGGGGATAAAAACAAACCTCTTGAGCATCCGACGAGAAGCATTGAAATGATTCAGAACACTCTAGGTGCCTTTTAATGTCCTTGGCCTTACTAGATATCTTTTTGTAAGCATATTTCTTGGTGGAATAATTGATTATCAATGTTCATAATAGAACAATAATAGTAATATGAGTTGTCCACAGTTTTCTCTGATAAAATGTATTGGGTTTGATTGAGAAAATAGCAGAGGAAATAAATGATCATTATGCTGAAAAGAATGCAAATTGTGTCTCTTTAACTTTGCTTTTAAGTACAAAAAAATAGTAGCATTTTATACCTTTTAAAGGTAGAAATTTTCATGATGATGGTGTTGAGAACAGAGGCATCCTCTTCGTGATAGTTGTATGACTACCCTTTTGGCCTATAAAGGAGCTGTTCCAAGTAAAGAGGAAATGATCTTCTAGGGAAACATCAAAGTGACTCTTAGGTTTTCACTTTATTTAAAGTGACCTCTCAAAAGTCCAATATCCTTGGGTTCCGCAATTTATGGTGATTGAATTGTTAACCCTAGAGAGAAAAGGAGGGAAAATGGCTTGTCTTGCATTGGGTACCTACGCTTATACTTTTATCTGTTAAGTAGGAGTTGAACTTTTGACCAACAGCACAAATTAGCTTCTGCAGTGGACCCGTTTGCATTAACAACTAACCTTTTCTGTTCATTCTGTAATCCTGCATTGACAATCCTTGTTAAGGTGAAAGATTGGAAACAAGAAGTCAATTTGGATAACTAGAATTCTGAATTGTCAGCTCTTATCCTATTTCTCCTGTTTTTCCATAAAAAAAAAAAAAAAAAACATATCGCTCTGTTGGATCGCGCCATTGAGTGGTCAACTTTCTGCAAAAACTACAAGGTTGATACTGTGTCTGTTATAATCTCCAGATGTTTGTGCTTGTTACATGAAATGAGCGCTTGGAATTAATTTGAACCCTTTTGCCACTAGCAGTGTATCAGGCAATGTTAAGAATGTGAGACCCTCAAAGAAGTTTGACCAAATCACACATATCAAAACGCAGTAAAACATTCATTCCTTTACCTTCTCATCTTGAATTCTACCACCGTCATCTACAAGTAATAACCATTCAATCAAGTTCTGTTTTTTAAACTATGATGCTCAAACAATAAAGTGAAACGCGGCATCGAATCATTCTTAACCTGGAAATCATGCTGTGAACTCGATACATGGCCAGGTATTAGCATTATGTTTAGCAAAGAATCTACCTTCATTGACTTGTATAGTAATAAATGTTTATTATAAAATAAAATTGAATTATTAAACAAGTGACCAAGAAATTTTCTCTTCTTTGACTAATGACTTGTAGGTTGGGTTTCTAGAATTCATCTATCGTGGCTGCTGGTCAGTTGCCAATAAAGCCAAGAATAAGGAGGCTGAAAATGGTTTTCATGATACAAAACAATGAAAATTGTTTTTTGTCTTTTTATCTGTTCTTTTTTTAAACTGCAAATGTAGATCAAAATCTTTCTTTGGTCCATTTTAGTTCTTCACACTAGAAAAATCAAATATAAATTATTGAAATAGATAGCAGACTTTCTTATCAACTAGACTAATTTTTTGCAAATTACTATTTTACAGGTGTATCATGAAATGACATAAAGGAATGACAAATCTGCAAGTAAAAGTAAATCTAGCAAATGACTATATTTTTTAATGCACCAACTAATGCCAAAATGTTACCTAAAAAAACCCATAATAGTATATTTCCTTTACTTCATAAATAAACATACATCATTCCCAAAATTGCCATAATGCCATGGCTTATTATTATTTTTATTTTATTTTGCAAAAAAAAAAAAAAAAAAAAAGGGAAAAAGGAAACTTCACATGAGAGCAGGAACCATTGAAGAACACATGCAGATGATGGTGTAGATGCAATGACAAGATTTATGTAAGGTATTTCCCATTCTTTTATGCCAGGCAAAATGATTCATTGCTCTTTTGGTGCTTAATGCTTCTGACTCAATGATCATTTGAAGGGATCAATCACCATGTGTGATTGGAGATTACTTTTTTCCTTTCCTTTTTTTTTTTTTAATTTTTTTTTTATTTTTTCTTTTTTCTTTTTTCTTGGGTAGAGAAGAGAAAACCCATTTTAATATATAAATCCAAAATGGTTTCAGACACATAATCCGCAAATAATATAGAGCACATAATTGTCAAAACCTATGAACTTTTGGCAAGTAATTATCAACCTCCAAGTAGCATTGAAAGAAAAAAAAAAAAGAAAGGTCTCTCAATGTCATTTACCTTACCCAATAAAAAAATTGGAAAAAAGAAACGACAAATCTTTTTTTCTTTTTCAATATCCTCCTCCACTTTGATTTAAATTCTCATCTCTCGTGTTGACAACCTCATTTTTCCTAGTCATTTAGTTATTTAATTGGAGAGTGGTTTTGGAAGGATATGGGAATCAAATTAGATTTAAACTAATGGTTTTTTTTTTTTTTTTTTTTTTTTGGGGGGTAATTTTCTCTTGTGGTGTTGACGGGGGAGGATGAGGTATTGGGTGCACCCCTCAATATTATTATAATATATGATTTTGTGTGGGCATATATATATGACTTTGTTTGAGAGATGCCCACTTCAACCACTTTTTTTTTTTTTTTTTTTTTTTTTAATAATGTGTGTTATTATTCTATTGAAGACTTTAATTGATGATATCAATGGTGGTTTAATTTATTTTATTTACCAAATCTTGGAAAAAGAAATTAAAAAAAAAAAAAATAGTGTCAAATGGTGAATAGAGTTGTATGTAAATGACAACAAAGAAAACTAATTTAATAGCGTTGAAAAGAGAACGACAACAACAACTTGGGTTTGGCTGTGGCGGTCCTCATCTTTCTAGTGGATTTGGTTAGTCAACAATGTGGAGTATATTTCCTATTAAAAAAAAAAAAAAAACCTGTGTATTGGAGTTTGCTTGCCTACCCAAAAAGACGAAAAGTAAATTGTAAGCTACCGGTGAAATATATTTTTAACAATTTGTAATTTTATATCTATTTTTAAGTGATAATATTGGAAAGAAAAATTACATTTAAGCTCCCAACATTTCACGACCTAATAATTTTTTTTATTTAAAGTATTTAAAAGAGTTAATTATCTTATTAGAGGTATTGTATTTTATTTCAATATAATTTTCTTTAGAGAATTACTTAAATCGAACAACTTGATAGATATCGTGATCAATTCACTATAAAAATAATGATTATAACTTAAAAGTGAATTTTCTATATAATGTTTATTTATTATATAATACCTATTACATATAGTACAAGTAGTCACAATATTATTTACTACTATTTTTTATATCTTAAAAACTTAATATCAAATATAAATGTGTTGTAATTAGACTTTTATAATATGAATATTACATATGAGTCTTGGATTTAATGTACTAAACAAAGAACAATACAATACTTCTTTTCGTATTAAAATTTACTTTTATCTAATAATATATTTAAATTGATGAGGTAAAAAGTGACGTGAGTCAGACTTGTGTGATTAAACAAAGAATTAACTCTTGAGATAATAGATTAACTTCAAATACTCATGATCTATAAAGTTGAACAAATGTGACTGTCATGTCTAATAAATAAAATAAATTGATTGAGTAAAGGACATCATGATGCTCAAGTTGGTAAAGAAAAATAATAAGCAAGCTTAAAGGAGCAAGTATGAGTTTTTAGAAAATAAAGAGTATGTCTAACTCTTACATTGAGTGCATTTTTATTATCTTCTATCGTACTGCCACTAGTTAGGACTTACTTGATTATCTTATGGTCTTTGTTGTTTTCATATGTTGGTGTCACCAATGATATGTCTTGCCGCATCATCTCACATGCCCAAATAGCTTGCCACTTATCTCGTCATGTGCACATTATTTCTTATTTAGATGTGTAATAAATATAAATAGTATAAGTAAAGAATAATTATTCTAGTTGCCCTTTATCCTTATTTATTTTCTTTAAACTATTTAACACTTAACTTTTCTACTTACCATTAGATCGTACATACATTTTCTTATCATGTTCAAGATTTTCTCTACATGAAAAGATTACTTTTATAATAATATGAACGACATTATATTACTAGAATTTATGTTGTATATTTGAAAGAAATTGATTTTTTTTGCTTCTATGATGAGATCATTTGTCTACCCGACCTTTTTTTTGTCGCTCTTTAAATATTTAAAAGTTTTTTATGACATCAATACATTATTGCAAGTGTTTTTAAATATCATCTTTAATATCATTATTTAGTTAAAAATTAAAAATAAAAATAATTACTTGAATGATAGTTTAATGAATAAAAGATGCACGTATAGGATATCACTTTTCTTGAATGACTTATATCTAATTTTTACACACTTAATTTCTTATAGTAGTATTGTGTTGGTAGATGTTTAGACTAATATGAAGATATGCACCGGTAAATTTGTCCATGAAACGATTTAATTTCAAGAAAAAATTCAAAATACCACTAACTCTTCTATTAAAAAGATTAAAAAAATATTAATAAAAATTATATTAAAGTTAAAAAAATTAGGTAGCACTAAGACGATTTTAAAAGATAGTAATAAAAATAATAAAGTTTGTGAAAAAATAATAATTAACTTAAATATAATTTTATTATATTAAAAAGAAAGAACTATAGTTAAATAAGTGGAGTATTATCTTATATATATTAGGTTATCTATTTTTGTGCTGTAAAAGGACATAAATTTGGCTAAATATCCAGAATCAAAGTACTTTTGGTTGAAAACGTATACTTAATTTAGTTTTTAATAAAGATAACATTAGTTTTGGTTAATGACAAATTAACATCTTCTTTCTCTCCTAGGAGGGGATTGTGTGAGAGCAATCCTCTCATTCATCATGTTTATTTTATATGCAGAAATATTTTCTTTTATGCTAAAAAAATTAGAGATGGAGGAAAAAGGCCATGGGTTGAAAATTTGTAGGCAAGCATCTGTCATTACTAAACCATAATTCATTATTATTCATGTTTATAATGTTAGGAATTTCTATAATGGTAACCTTTAAACAACTTAGTTAGAGCAACGATCTAGTTATACATAGAAAACTCTACTTTATAGGAGAGACTCGTTTGAAAAAGGCTTGAGATAATGGTTGGGAATAGACATCCCATCTTATTGTAGATAGACAAGTGACTTCAAAATCAATATGGACACAAAACATTGACATTAAAACCTCTATAACTATGTTTACTCTTGTATCTAATTTAGTGACATCATTTGGTTAGAACATAACACTTATGAATAACATTTTTCTTCTCTATAAAATAAACCAAATTATAAGGAATCCACTTAATAGAAGGTTAGCATCGAATGAATTAACTTGTTCTTTCACTAAGGATGATATTTAATATAAGATTAGGATATGCATAAGTATCAAAATATTGTACAAAGATGTAAGAACATATTCTTCTAGGTAGTCTATATTACAACGGGCAAGTATATGGTCAACAATGGTACCACCTCTGTAGAGCTTTTAGGATGGAGACTTTATAAAGATATAATGCTAATAAAGATGAGGTTAGTACAAAAAATTTACACTGTGCCTGGGGAACATAATGAGAATGTGGATCACTTGTTGAAAAAGTGTGACTATCCACACAAAGTATGGCCTTTAAGTGTTCTATAAGGTAATTTTCTTGTCATTTAATTCTTTCATCATTGGTTTCATCATGGCAAATTCTCTTTTTATGATACAAGAATATAGTTTTAATGATATTATGAGTTATTTGATGAACTAAAAACTAATTATTCACAAATAAAATTATATTAAACCTCATTTGTTAATATAGAAGTTGTAATAACTATATAGCGAGATGGAAGAGGATGATAAGCAAAGCTATATCGAGAAGGAAAACTAGATAAGAAGGAAGTGTCTAATACATGACACTTATAAGATAAATACTAATGCTTCTATGGAACTTAATGGATGGACTGGTGAGGGCATTATGTAGGGATCACCAAGGTAAAGTTGTACTTATATGAAAAAAAATTACTTTTTTTTAGCTACATTGACATTATGTAAATCTTAATATTACTATATAGTATAAAGATGACTTTAGTAAAGGAATTTCACCATATACAGATGGAAGGGGATGAAAAAAATATTTTTCAATCCCTAAATACTTTATCTCATTTACATATAGAGTTTAGGTTATTAGTAGCAGACATTAAAAGTTAATGTTTATTATTTATATCTTTTTGTTTTTTTTTATACGTAGACATGAAAATCAAGTTTGTTTATACATTACCTAGAGAAGTATATATAATGCTTTGATACAATCTTAAGAGCTTCTAGACTTTATGTTTTCCTTGCTTTAGTAAGATATTTGTTTTAAGGTAATGGAATGTTACTTTTCTTAAAGAGAGAACATTAAAAGTTAATATATATATATATATTTACTTACTTTTACTAATTAAATACAAATTTTTAAATAAAAAAATAATCTTTTTGTTAAATAAAACAAAAAAGTAAAAAAAAAATTATTCATGATATGATTTCTATAGAATATTAGACGGTATATTTTAAATTTTATTTTATAATTTACAATTAATTAATTGATCAATTTCTAACTACAATATTAAAGTAATTTATCGCTAACAATTTAAAATCTACAATAAATTATTTACATAACTAAAAAATTTAAAAATTAATCAAATAATTTATTAATATTAAATTAGCTAATTAAAGTTCAAACTAACTCAGGAACAGAAAAGAAAATTTTAGAAAAATAAGATGCTCTTTTGGCTATTGTTTAATTTAAGACCATTAAATAAAGTTAATATGAAATAAAATTAATCAACAAATGTCAAAATAATCCCTTTCATGTTAAAAAAAAAAAAGTAAACAAAATTTTGAAAAAAGAGAGAGAAAAATTGACAAAATTATTATTTTAGACTTATAATTTGGTCTTTAAACTTATAATTTTTTTTTAATTTATAATTTTCAACTATGAAACTTTTGATAGTAAAATAACAATTTTTTTTTCCATCTGCTTATATTTTGTTTTTTGTTTTTTTTTTATAGAGTTTGAAATTATAATAAGTAAAGGTTAACTTTTGTAAACCCAATAAGAGTTATTATTTATTTTATTTAACTTATGCAGATTAATTAATATTAAGATAAAAAGAGTAATAATTATGTTTAAATTTTTTTGTTTAATTCTTACTCCTGAATAGAAATATTATATTTTTAATTATTCTTTTATGTCATCTAAGCAAGACATAGATTTTTTACTACTTTAAAAAAAAAGTCACATTTTAGAATAAATTTATATATCCACGACTAAATTGTCACTAAAAAGAGAGCTTTGATATTAAATTGCAGTATAACATATAACTTAATAAGCAAATTAATGAATTTTTTAAAGAAAATTTGAGTTAAAAGTTTGCTAGGTGATTAAGAAGGCTCTCCTATTACTATCTACTAATATGCATAATTAAGCAAAGAAGTGAATATAAATTTTATCTTAAAATGGTCAGCTTTTTATAAGTGTAAAAATGAGAGTGAGAGGGATTAAAAGCCGAATAGAGCATAAATGGGTTAAAAATGTTAGGTTTGCCTTAAGAGAGTCCATATCGTTATATAAATGATCTATTTATTGAAATAGCTAATAATTTGTTGAAATTATTGTTAGATGCGTGATAGATTTCTACTGATGTAGCTTGAATTTTGGGGATATCTTCTCTACATCCTAAAGAATATTTAGTGTTTATCCTAGTAGATATTTTATGTATAGTTTGTGGATAGTTTGTATTTATCATGTCATATATCATAGAGTTTTCCTTTGAGAAAAAAACTCTAATAGCCTCTCTATATATAAGTTTGTTAATCTATTGGTGATGTACTATCTTTTTATTATAGTGAAAAAAAAATTTATTAGTCTTGTCCGTGAATATAGGTACATTGTCGAATCACGTTAAAATCTTATATTTTTTTTTCTATTTGCTTTATTTTACTGTAACTGTGCACGTGATTTAGGAATTAATTTCTCTAACAAGTGGTATCAGAGCTCAGGTTAAAGAGAGAAAACCATATCAGTTAGGGAGAGAACCACAGAAAAGAAAAAAAAATTGGGAAACCAGAAGACCAATTGCAACAGTTGAGTTTTATTAACCTTTTCCCCAAGACGAGAGGCAGTGACAACAGTAATAGATGTTCGGCAATCGGTGGGGAGAAGATAAAGAGGCATGGTAGTCAATTCTATGTAACCAAGAATAATTCGACCTCATATCTCGAACAAGTGTGAATAAAAAATGTTCAAGGAGCGGTGATAGTCACGGGTGACCAAATTTATGCCAAACTGCTCTGGTAGTTAATTCTATGTAACCAAGAATAATTCGACCTCATATCTCGAACAAGTGTGAATAAAAAACGTTCAAGGAGCGGTGATAGTCACGGGTGACCAAATTTGTGCCAAACTGCTCCTACTGTGCTAGGGAAGACAATTTGTTCCCGCACGACATGAAACTAGAAGGGTTGGAAGGAGAGAATGCATGCCGAAGCTCGTCGAAGGAAGAAGATCACGGGGCTGAATCACACGATTTCATATATCAACGATGTTTTTGGCACATTTTCACCAAATTTGTGCTGGATCTGAACCCACTAATTTTTCTGTGGTGATTCTTGGTGAAATCACAACAATGTGTGGTGGCCTACAGGGACTCGTGATAGTTTCAACGACAGCACATGGGCAGTGCATGTGTGCTTTAGTGGTTATGCGCGGTACTATTATACGTGGTGGTGACTCCTGTGAGTGGTTATTTGTTTCTAACAGTATTATTTTTCTCTACTTATTTATTTTTGGTACACAGTGTATGAATTCGATATAGTATCTACAAAGTATAAAATAAAAAAATTTGAGAGGTGGAACAAGTTTCAGTCTGTAAAAAATTAGAATGAGATTGCCCTTACTTTTTTAAAGTTTATAAAGGAAAATTAAAAAAAAGATTTCATGAGGGTATGAAAGAGTCAGATAAAGTAGATCTGCAAGATAGAGTCTTGTATGCGATTTTTATGAGTGTGACTAATAATGTTCTGTAAAAAAATTGCTAGAGAGATTTCGGCTTCAGCTACATGAAGGAAGGTAAAAGAGCTATATTTTGTAAAATTACTAATAAACTGCTTTTATTTGAAGAAAATGTTGTACAATCTGAGAATGAATGAAGATATACCTATTAAACAGTATCTTGATGAGTTTAATTCTATAATTATTAACCTGAATAGCATAGATATCAAGCTTGACAATGAGGATCAAACATTGATTGCATTATGTTTATTATCATCTTTATATGAGACTTTTATTGATACTTTCTGTATGGAAAAAATAGTATTTCATTTAATGATATTGGTAACGCACTAAAATCAAAGGAGTTAAAAAAACTTTCCAAAGTATAGGATAAAAGGCGAAGGTTTGGTAAATAGGGGAAGAGTTATGAGAAATGTCATATCAAGATCTATAGGTAAAAAAAAATAGTTGTTTTAAGTGTGGAGAGCAATATTGAGAGATTTTCCTAAGCTCAAGAAAAAATAAGAGAGTTCTGCTAATATTTTCAACATAGATAATTATGATGATAGTGATAGTAGTATTGGGGTAGTTCTATACGTGAATTCGGATCATAGAAAGAATTCTTGAATTCTTTATTCTGGTACTACATTCAACATGAGTCCACATACGTATCGGTTTATTACTTATAAGGTGATGCGTGGTATTGTGTATATGAGAGATGACAGTCATTTGACTGTAGCTGAAATTGATAATATCATATTAAAAATGTTTAATGATGTCATCAGAACTATTGAGTGTTGGCATGTTCCTCAGATGAAGAGGAATCTGATTTTTCTTTATACATTGGTGTCTCAGGGTTATAAATATCATATAAATAATGATATCCTTGAAGTGTATCAAGTCTCAAAGATACTCATGAATGACACTTTAGAATCTACATTGTATATTCTTTAAGAGAGTACAGTTTCAAGGGAAGCTGTTGTAGCATCAAGAAACAATAATCAGAATCAATTGTAACATCTGTATTTGGATCTTATGAGTGATAAGGGGTTATCTATTTTGAGCAGATATAGTTTGTTGAACAAATATAAATAGGAATCATGAACTTTTGTGAACATTATGTATTTGATAAGTAGATCAAAGTGAAGTTTAACAAAAAGACAATGCACAAGACTAGAGACAAGTTGGATTATGGACTTATGGGGTTTATATAGAACTCTCTCCAAGAATGGTATCAGGTATTTCATGATATTGATTGATGATTACTCTCAAAAGATATGTGTATATTTTCTAAATGTCAAAAAAGAGGCATTTTCAACATTTGTCATATAGAATATCATGATTGAGAAGTAGACTAAGAGGAAGATCAGGTGTCATAGAATTAATAATAAGTTAGAATTTTACAATCATGCGTATAATGGTTTTTTCAGTAAGGAAGGCATAATGAGACACCAAACTTGTATTAGTACATCATAATAGAATGGTATTGCAGAATGCATGAATATGATGTTTTGTGATAGAGCACGAATATATTATCTCATTCAGTTTGAGACA
>NW_019014635.1:789358-817738 GCF_000150535.2 Carica papaya
CTGACTATATTTGAGAAACTTGCAGAACATCCAGAGCTCTACAAGGACAGAGGTTCACAGGATGATGATGCTGGCCCTCGACCCACTGATACTAGTAGCTCAGATGCAGGGAAAACTAGACAAGCAGCAACAGATGAGTTCATGCTAGAACGTTTCCGCAAACGAGAAAGGAACCGAGTGATGCGGAGATGACATATGGCTATGCTCTGCATCTGTAGCCACTGTCTGTCAATTAGTTATGATATGCTTTCTTGTGTCTACAGGATGTTTGGTTAGTCAATGCAAAGACGCATTGCTGCAAAAAGTGTTATGGTTCATACAGTTATTCTTGATGTAACTTGTGTACATTTTTTGAGAGATTAGATGGCTTTATGATAATAGAATATCTTTGAAATTGATGTGGTTGACATTAATCTAAATTTTTATGAAGGTTGAACCCCGGTGTACTTGGCAGTTCAAGTAGGTTTCTAACAAAATGGATCCCTAGTTTGTTTCCTTGGTGATGTACCCCTTTCTCTACAAAGGGTAGTAGACTTGACTTGTATTATGTTTTTGTGTGTATTATTATTTGTAAATTATTTTTATTGTATTATAATTAATAGATGTGTATTATATAGTTAGTTAATATTTAATATTTATAAATATCACTGTGTTAATATAGAATTATATCAGATTATTCAGTAATATACCATATCAAACTATATTCATTATAGAAAATAGTATCTCTAAGGTCACAACCACGGTCATTTGACTACCTCTCTTGCTTTTTATTCCTAAAAGAAAATTTGGAACATTTTTGAAATTTACAAAAGCTTTTTATTTGGGTTTGATTAATTTTTCGTACTCTTTTTGCATGTACAGTTAATTAGTTTATCTTTAAATTCTATGGTCAATGGCAAATGAAAATAAAATTAAAAATATATAATAATTTGATTATACGACATCGTAATGGACTTGTTACATGCAACTTTCTGCCCCCATAAACATAAAAAGAGGAGGCAAATACAAATTTAGGTGGGCTTCTCTGCAGGACGCTAAGCCACAACCCAAACACCACCACCTTTAAAATACACTGAAAGACTTAACCAACAAGAACAAAGGGAAGAGAGTAAATTTTTCTCAAAGAAGACAATGATTGGAGCTATTTTGTTTTGGATCCAGGAAAATGATTTAGAATTGGACATTGGATTTGAAGGATTGTCCAAACTGCCAATTCTTAGGCGCCACATTGAGAGCTGTACGAATCCCGCCATTGCTAGCTTGGAGCCTGAAAGACAAACTCTGGCCGTTCAAATAACTCAGACTCTGCCAGTTTGCTCCCCAGTTTCTTGACATAACCTCCCATTTATTTGATTTTGATCCTCTTATCCAAACTTTGGAAATCTCTCCAGCTCCCCCTACATTTGATATCAAAACCAGCTCAAAATAATTCCTTCCGTTTATGGTAAATCTGATTCCTCCACTTCTTCTGCATCCAACCCTGTTATACACCACAAAACAACCCTCGTTTAATCATACTCCTAAAGAAAAAGTAAAAAATGGATGTACTTATGGTATGGTTATATTTACTTTCTGTATAGGATTGGTACAATTCCAGCTCTGTACTTGGCTATGGTCTCGAACGCTGGCTGAGACATGTCAAAGTGAGGTCTAGGGGGATTGCACCACCCTCCATTATCACTTGGGAGATTGTAATTTGGTGGGCAGAAATTTGTAGCGGTGATGGTAATGGATTTTCCCTTCAGACACCATTGAGGAACTTTGGTTGCATCACAGAATATCTGATAGCACCCACCACATGCCTTGCCGTCGTTGAACAAAGCTGTGCTCAGTGCTGCTGATTTGATTCCGTAGCCATCTGTGTACAGATTGCCATAACCACATGCACCACCTGAAAAATCCCAACATCAGTCCAAAAAACAATACAATTAATAAAATTATAATCATGTTAAAGAAGGTAAAGAGGGGAGGAAAATGGACATGGGTGCTTACCCATTGTACCGGAAGCATCACTTCCGCCATAGAAAGTTGCATGGGCTTTCAGCCAAGCCGCTGAGACTGAGCCAAGTTCAGTTGAAAAGATACCTAAAAGCAATATCAAACTAGTTAAACAAAAAAGTCTACTCATTTTTTCTATGCCTTTCTTTTTGGAAAAAAAACCCTTTTAACCCAAGATAAGAAGCTAAACTTGAAGGGTTAACACAACCTACTCTCGTGTTCTAGCCTTTATATAGTAGCTCCTAAGGATTTGGTGAGCTTATAAAATATTGATTATGGAAATTGCGGTACTCTCCCTGAACAATTAACGTTGACTGAGAATTTCATCTCCCCACCTCCAACAACCAATACCATGTGCTCCAATGGCGGCGGTCTTAACTTCTTTTAATCCATTAAAAATATTATTATTACGGTAAGGAGAACTTTGGAAAGAAAAAACAGTATAGTTTGAATTTTAATTAATATTACACATTATACGAGAAATTTACCTTTAAAATTGCTCTGCAAAATCAATTAGTGAAAAAGTTCTCAAACAGAACTCAAAACACAATCTGACCATCCGAACAAACCTTAAAGTATCCGATGCCAAAAAAAATGTATAGATGATTGTATCATACGGTTGAAGGGCTAATTTTTAGTTAAAATTTATAAATATAAATAGCTATATAGACAATGATACCCTCAAAAGAACAGGATTAATGTAGGATCACACCTGCTTATGGAAAAAGGAGGAACAAACACCATTTCGTTTTCCATTCAAGTAAGAAAATGACAAATTAATCATTCTCATTAATTTGATGTGGTATGTGAAAACCAAAAATAAGAAAGATGACAGATCTACTTGTATTCTTTTTCTTTTGTTATGTTAGTGCAAATTAATTTTTTTTTTTAAAATTATTTGAAATTACTTTAAAGTCATTACATTATATTTTTGAAAACTATTATTCCTTAAACATTAAGGTTTTATAGTTTTTTCATTAAAACTAATGGTTTAAAAATAAACTGCGAATAAGAATTTTTTTTTTTTTTTTGGTTTGATTTAACTACTGTGCCATTAATTTACAGAAGTTTAACTTAAATCAAACTTCATAAACTTATATAAATGATAAGTGGTTGCTCTTTTTAGACTTTAGCTGAAGCACCTCCGTGGTACGTAATAGTACATTCTGACATGCAAGTTGCCAAACATGCAATTAAACTATTACCAAATCCAGTTGTATTTTTTACAAGCTAGAAAATTAACGCATATTATACTACCATCTAAAACGTAGTTTTCTATGGCTGGCTAGACCAAACAAACGGATAGAAGATTCTGTAACTGAAAATTAAAGTCAACTTTATTCTATACATATAGATACTATTTTTATGATTGCAACTACATGCAATCACTGTGTATTTGGTAGTACCTTACGCCTTGTTTGTCAAGAAATACTAATTTAAAATAAAAGAATAAGACTTATTAATCATTAAAGATAAGGTATCAGCTCATCATATAGGTCAGCTTTTATATTTTGTATTAATGTTAAATCCCAAGTCATGTTTAGGGTGCTATATGTTAAGTCAGCTTTCATATTTGTATTAATATATTATACTAAAAGTCTAAGTTTAGAGTACACCATATGTTAAGCCATGTCTTGAGGGAGGCCCATGAACGTGGCACATGGGTAGTGACATCTTCTGTTAGCTCTCCAACACCCAACATATTTATATATACACATGGGGTCACATTGTGAGAATTGAATGGCTATGCGAGTCAAGTTATTGCATTCGCTAATTAAATAATGAATTAATCTTTTGGAATTTCAAAACCTATGAATTACGTTCAGACTTTAAACAGGCATCTATGAGATTCCTACTACACCTACACCGACATCAGTTGGTAAGATTAATTTTATTATGTCACATATATGGATTAATACGAAGATAACATGATGTAAAGATTGAATAATAATAGTTCAATTCATAATGATAAACGATTTAGTGCTAAATCAAAATACAGAGGAGGTGGAGCAGGCACCTGACAACAACTTGATAGATCTTCTTGCTATTAAGGTCACTGTGAGAAGTCACATTCGTTTTCCTTCAAATTTACTCAAAAAAATTATGAAAATTTCAAATTCAAATTATAAAAGAGCGGAGGAAACCGGAAGATTAAAATAAAAAATTTCCTTCATTTCCTCATTTAATTTCTTTTTTTTTTTTTCTTTCTTTCTTTTCATTCCCTCCATCTCCACCATCCATACACAGCCCTTAAAAGTTTATGCTACGTAGTTTCTTTGTTAGCATAAACCACTGCCTCAACATCAAAGAGTGCAACTAAATCTACATTTTGATACATTATCATTAATTTGAATTGATATATTTATTGCTAAATGCAAATAATGAGTGTGTATTTAACATGAACTCTCTGTGAATAAATATATAGGATATAATCCTTTTAGAGCACTATAATTGAGCTCAAAAGAGTAATTCCAAATAAAATTTGATATCTTCGAGTAAACTTCAAAAATGTATGTGATGAGAACATGTGAGGAGAGGGCATATCTCTAATGCATATCCAAAATGAAGGTTTATCTCCCCTTCGAGAAAAGAAAGGGTATATATATCTCTAACATAAACGTGGCTAACATATACCATCAGAGCTTTACTATGACTTTGTTTCTGGTTCATCTTTGTAAAAGTTCTACTAGAAACTAATTCAAATTCTTCTTTTGTTCTTTCCTTTTATATTTGAGAGAAGCAATGTGCGATTCAAGCAGGAATGCTTGAAACCTGAAAAGCCAAATTATTCTGTCTTGTATCTTGAAAATCTCCAAAATGAAGAAGGCAGTTGTTCCGTTTGATAACCACGTGAAAGAATGGCATAGAAAAACCTGCACATCAACATGTGAATCAACTTCCACGTTTAGGTTACACTGACGCTGAAATATTAGTTTTAGAATTTGATAATTTCTGCATAAAATAGATTCAAGGCCAAGGCTGAAAACCAACGAGCAGCTTTTCATTGAGTCATTTGGCTGCTTATTTGAACTTATTTCAGGGTCAATTGAGGAAATTCAAGCTAAGCAGGTAGAAAGAAGCATATTGTGAAGCTAAGCAGGTAGAAAGAAGCATATTGTGAAAACTTTAGTGTATTTAGAATTCATTTTAGTGGTTAGTTTCAACAAATTGAGGTTCTGCAAAGAATCAAGAGGGGGAATGACATGTGGATTATGATCCTCGTTGGAGGAAGAAAATAGCTTTAGTCAGCAACAACGGAAATACCACTAATAAAACCTAGGAACTGAGTTCCTAATATCAAGGATTCAGGTTGGGATTGTGGTAAGTGTAACTTAAGAACCTAATGTTCCTATTGGTGCAATTCCTATCCAATTTCTTATCAATTCCTACTTCTAATTTTATAGTAGTCATAAAATGCATAATTAGAACATATTTTTTTGTTTTTAAGCTATAACTTCATCGTCAATTCTTACTTTTAATTCGTATATTAGCCCTAACATGCATAATTAGGAAGTAATTTTTGTTCTTAAGTTACGGATTCTCAATCTCAAGGTATTCCTAGTAGTAACAGTATAGATGAATGTACAAAAATTTTCCAACCTCTATCTGTATTTTCTATCTCTCTCCGTATTTCTTTTCTAATAAAATTTTCCCCTATACCTTTGTTTGGGCAGCAGTAGAGGACCAATGGTCTCTGAAAATACAAAATTACAAAAGTATAGGCAATTGGATGAGTTCTTTGACAACTGGAAGGACTAGAGAAAGGGTCAGACCGATTTACCCAGAAAAGAAGAGACAATATGAATGAAATAACACAAAAATCAAAATGGTAACCACAAAGGGGCCTAGAATGGCAATGAGGTCGAGGAGTCTCAAGAGGAATTGCCTTGCAGGAAGAGAGCAACTCAGTATAGAGTCAAACTAAAACAACAATACGGATATTTTAGATTGCATAAACCTAAGCAGGAATTTTCGTGGTTTGATGGAGAAAACCTTAAGGTTTAGGTGTAGAAGGCTCAAAAATATTTTGATGCTGAAGAAAGTAAAAATTGCTGAAAAGTAGGTTGAGCAAGAAGTGGTCTAGGTGGGGATACTACTTGGTATATTTGAATGTTAGATTTGGAGAGACACCCCATTATGACCCAATTGTCGAACTTACAAATTTAGGGCAGATTGGTTCTCAGTAAGAATATTTTGATAATTTTTTTATTGTCTTGTTTAAGTTTCATTACCAAATGCACACCAACTAACCCATTTCTGGGCTAGTTTAAAACCATATCTGGAAGCACTAGTGAGAGCCTAACTCCCTTCAAATGTCCATCATGTATATGCATTAGCTCGGATACAGAAAGATGTACTAATCATGGTGTATCATCAACCTTACTCTTACTGCCTATCACATCCAATACAATCTTTTTGTTCACGAAACCTTAGAATAAGAAGAGTCACTAATACCTACAATCAACAGACGACCCACCCAATAAAGTGATCCTCCCTCCCAACCTATGATGATACATCCACTGTCTAATTAAAAACATGGCCTTAAAACCAATTCACTATAAATTGGTAAAGCCAAGACAACTGCCTGAGTAAGAACAGTTTTAAACACTTCAAATGACTGAACTTCCCATCTTGCTGCTATAACCTGTAAATCTTTAGCATCTCGGTTAGTGGTTTAGCTAGAATCTGCAATTTTTTATTAACCTGATACTAGCCAATACGCTCAAATCATAGTGGAAACAGATGCATGTCAAGAAGTATTGGAGTATATTTGTCGGAAAAGGGCATTCTAGTGCTTTCCTCAGCAAGTCTTTCTCCTAAGAACTAACTACTGTCAGTAGATGAGAAGGAGTTGCTTCCAATTGTATTGCAGTATCCAAATGGCAGCAGTACCTTGTGGGCAGTAAGTTTATAATCAGTGGGAATCATCATAGTCTTAAATACTTGAACAAAGGATGGGAGTAGTCAATTAAGGAGGTCACTTCAACTTACGGAATTAGATTATGAAATTGGGTGCAAAATAGGTAAGGAGAATGCTGCAGAAAATGCCTTGTCGTAGCTTCTAACAGCATAATTTATAACTCCTGTCCACATAACACTGATGCAAGAGATCAAGGATATTTGGAGAAAAGATCCTGCCACATAAGATCTCATCCAACCCATTGAAGGATGGAAAACTCACTAGTTCCCCTTTTAACTAGCATGAAGATATTCATGTAGGAAATATAATTTGGTGGTTAGCTGTGATCCAAAGTTGAGGTCTAATTTATTAAAAGAATTTCATGAGTCTCCTAAACCAGGAGTACGAGCTACTTTTAAAAGAGCTGCGTGCTCTTTTTATTGGAAAGGAGAAGGATCCTTGGAACTTGATATGCCAATTTGATATTTCTAAGAAATGCAAATATGAATTAGTAGCTTATCCAGGATTGTTGCAGGCAATGCCAGTATGTTGTTAGAGTGAAGTTGTAGTAGAAAAACAGAGACAACTTTATGGAGAAGTTCAGTTTTTCATTGAATTCAAAACATACATTATATAGATTTGAAATTAACTAACCACTAAATTCATGATCCTAAAAATAGGCCATAATCACATGATAAATTAGAAAATAATAAACTCCTAAAAGATAGGAAGCACTACTTTGAAATTTTCAAATTTAAACACAAACAGATTTACTGATGTGGTAGCCATCCTAAACACCACTTCTAACACTTCTCTTTGTTTAGATGCTGCAAACTCTAAGTTTCTTTCTGATTGTTTCAAATTTACTAACTGGCAGAGATTTGGTAAATACATCTGCTACTTGATCATCAGTTTTGCAATAAACTAAGGTGACAAAATCATTCTTTTGCACTTCCCTTAAGAAAAATAACTTGATGTTGAAATGTTTAATTTTGCCGTGGAAAACTGGATTGTGAGAGATAGCTATTGCAGCTTAATTATCAACCAAGATCTGTGTATCTTCCTTCTACTCTAGATGAAGATCACTCAATATTTTTTTCAGCCACAAGGCTTGATTTACAGCAACAGTTGCAGCAATAAATTATGCTTCACCAGTAGATTGAGCTACTATTTCTTGTTTTTTCGAACTCTATAAAAAAACTCCTGATCCAAACCTAAAACAATACCCAGAGGTACTTTTCATATCATCAATAGATCCTGCCCAATTACTATTGGAAAAACCAAATAGCTTGAACTCATTGGTTTTCTTGAACTTAATGCCAAAGTTGATTGTACCTTTGATATATCTAATCACCCTTTTAGCAGCTTTCAGGTGCATTTCACTTGCACAATGCATGAACCGAGATAAAATACTCACAGCAATCAAGATATCAAGCCTTGTCGCTGTAAGATACATCAGGCACCCAATCAGACATCTAAAGTGTGCCTCATCCACTTTCTCAGTTCTATCTTCCTTGCTTAGCCTTTCCTTTTGACATAGGAGTGTTCATTGACTTATTATCTTCCATATAGAATTTCTTGAGATTTTCCTGTGCATACTTCTTTTGACAAATGAAAATTTTATCTTGACTTTGCTTGATCTCCATTCCGAGAAAATAAGTCATCAATTTAAGATCAGTCATCTCAAAAACTTTCATCATTTCCAACTTAAATTCATCAATTAAGTTGCATTGTTCCCAGTCGCCAAAAGATCATCCAAGTAAAAAGAGATAACAAGAATATTAACATCAGATTACTTGACATAAAGGATAGACTCAAATAGACTTTTTTCAAAGTCTAAACTTAGCAGATGATCATCAATTCTGTTGTACCAGACTCTTGGAGCTTGTTTCAAGTCATAGAGAGCCTTCTTGAGAAGAAAAACTTTTTCTTCTTCACTTTTTTTCACAAAGCCTTCTGGTTGCTCAACATCGATTTCTTCTTGCAAAAGACCAATTAAAAATGCTGATTTAACATCGAGCTGGTACACTTTCTAGCCCTTTTGTGCTGCAACAGCAAGCAGCAACCTAATGGTGTCTAGCCTGGCAACTAGTGCAAATGTGTCTGAGTAGTCCACTCCGAAAATCTGGGCATAACCTTTGACCACAAGCCTCGCCTTCTGCTTGTTGATGGAGCCATCAGCATTGAGTTTGGTTTTGAAAACCCATTTCACTCAAATGATTTTTCTATCTGGAGGTCCGTCAACAATCTGCTATGTATTATTTTTCTCGATCATGTACAACTCTTCCTTCATTGCAACCATCCATTTTTTATTTAGTTTTGCTTCATTAACACGTGCTGGCTCACACATAGCTATATTACAACTCTGATATATATCAGAGAGTAAAAGAGTGCCTTTAATTGGAACATCATCTACAGCTTCATCCTCCCATTCATCTACACCATGTTTGTACCTTTTTTGGATGGGACAATAGATCTTTATCTCAGTTGAGATTGGATGAGAGTTCTTGTTTTTGGACCAATTCCACTTTTCACTGTCCATAAAGTATACATCTCGGCTTATGGTTGTCTTTTTTTGTTTGAGAATGAAAGATCTTATAAGCTTTTGAAACGGTGCTCTACCAACAAAATTTCTAGGTATTGATATTCTATCCAGCTTATCGCATTTTACTTGAGGAACCATAAGTGAAACAAAGACTCCTAAATACTTTTAGAAAGCTCATTGTGGGTTTATAGTCGAACCATGCTTTAAATGGTGTTATATCTTTTACTGCTATGGTTGAAAGCGTATTTTGGAGAAAAACTGTCGTATTTGCAGCTTTTGCCCAAAAAAACTTTGCTAAGTCTTTGTCATGCAACATGTATCTTGCCATTTCCATGATAAATCGATTCCTTCTTTCACTAACACCATTTTACTGTGGAGTGTACGGTATTGTTAACTGATATTGTATTCCTACTTCATTACAAAAAATATTAAATTGATATGATGTGTACTCAGTGCCATTATCTGACTTCAAAGTTTGGATTGTGCTGCCATTTTCATTTTCTACTTTTATTTTAAACTTTCAGAATAGGTTAACAACTTTATATTTAAATTTCAAAAAGAAAATTCAACACATTCTTATTAGATCATCAATAAATATAATGTAACATAAGCTATCGTTGAGAGAGGGTATCCTCATTGGACCTGCAAGATCAGTGTGTATCAGCTGCAATTTTTTTGTTGCTTTCCAAGTTGATGTTGGAAATGAATGCCTATGCTGCTTTCCAAATTGACATGCTTTGTAGTGGGGCAAATCACTTTCGAGAGCAAGTAAATCCCTTACCATTTGCTACAAATTTAGCCTGAGCATTGCTTGATGATGGTAATGACCAAACTTCTTGTGCCAAATTTTAGTCACACTTTCTTTTACTGAATAAGCTGATTCTTCTTTCTTTATAGGATCCACATAAAGCTTTTCTTCATCATTTTGATCTTAAATATGTCCTGATTTGTTGCATCTTTAATCAAAGAGTGATTGTCTTCAAAATACACTTTGAAACCTTTCTCAATTAGCTGACCGACAGTGAGCAAATTCTGATTAATGCTAAGAACATAAAGTATATCAGAAATTAGTGATGTAGCTACACACCCTGTGATTGAAACCGTTCCTTTTCCTTTGACTGAGATGTAATCTCCATTTCCAATTCTGACTTTTGTGGATTTTGTACTTCTTAGCTCTTTGAAAATATTTTTGTCATATATCATGTGGTTTGTACAACCACTATCAACAAGCCAGCTTTCACTTGATTCACAACTTGTGAAACATGTTGCAACAAAAAGTTGGTCCTCCTCCTCCTGATCAACAGCCTGCGCTTTCATGTTACGCTGTTGAGTCTTAACTTTACAAATTACAACTTGATGACCGGTTTAATTGCATTTACAGCATTTTGCATCAGGTCTTCTCCAACACCGAAAATGAGGGTGGCCTTGTAACGACTCCGAAAATATTTAAAAGAAATAAAAGAAAATTAAAATGCGGAAGCGTAATAAATGTTCAGCGTTTACATTTCGTACATAAATAATTTAAAGTACCAAATAACATTACGAAATTCACTTTTTTAAAAAAAACATAAGAATAAGGAAATAAACGGGAAATAAAGAAATGTAACATCTACTCGCAATATTCCTGCGGATCAGACTCTGAAACCTGGTCCTCTTGATCTGAAATGATTAAATAAGGAATGAACTACACTACTCCAGTAAGAATATCACAGTATATCACCGACACATAAGTAAAGGTTGATATAAAATCAACATACTAATAGAGCACTTAATTTAAATAAATTCGTTTATCATAAATAAAATCATTTACCGTTCACTTACCGTAGTGGGATTCATAAAAATAACCTATGCAGACAATTAATATCATACAGATAATAGTTTCATGTAAAATCAGCAACATGGCACATATCACAAGTCTATATACATCGTTAATAAACTAAACAATAACTGTCACTTTTTCGCCAGTTTACTAGTATCCATGGGTGTTCATAAAGATGTCCCCGCTACACGCGAACCCTTTCCCTTAACAATCTCAATTACGGGCTGTCCACGTACCCCGTCTGGTATGAGCGCCAAATTATTAAATCTCAATGCTCCGTCCGGTATGAACACCAAATTATCATGTCTCCATATCCCATCCGGTATGAGAACCTTCACGGTAGAGTTCTTTATGAACTTGGTCCGTCCACCATCTCCCGTGATATCCAGTAAGGCTGTCGTTTTCATCTATTCATCTTCCTACACAACTTTCCCATTTTCCGTTAGTCCCCATTTTCCAAATCAACCATAAACACACAAACAAACAAACATGCATAAGAAAATACAATCATATCTCAATTTTCCAACTAAACGGTAAGGCAGCAAGACATGCATTCAAACAATAAAATTGATAAATCAAATACTATCATACTTTTAAACTGTAAAATAAATCAACAGAAATCAATAGAGAACAATTTTCGCTTCTGACTCTATTACTAATCCGTAATTAATTATGCACACTTAAAATACTATATTATTATTTATTTAAACTTCACTTTTATGATAAGAAATAGGATGAGAGGTGCTTACTCGATTTGATGTCCGAAAAATTAAGCTGTTCGACTGCACCTACGGGCGATTCCCGAGTTCTCTAAATTTTTTTGGGGGAATTAAAACATGCTAATAGTACCTACAAATGTCCCAAACAAACCCAAAATTAGTCCCAATGCCCATTTGGCCAATTTTGGAATTCCGACACGGCAGCTCCACCGTGCTCCGGCAACAGCAGCGGCAGTTCGCCTCGAGTCGACCTTTTTTGGCCGATTTTGCATCGATTCCTGCGAGAAAACATGTTAAAGAGCATTGGTTGGCCGAAAAAATACAAAAAATCGAAACTCACCGGCGGCGAGGCTTTCCGGTGCGGTGGCTACTCCGGCTCACGTTACGGTTGGGTGTTTTGTTCCGATCAACCTGTAGAGAAGGACACGGTGATCACAACGGTGAAAAAATTACACAGAACGAGAATCGGGAAGGGTCTCATCGGAGGCATTTTGTGAAATTCTCCGTGGCGAAGCCGCAGGGCTGCACCGGCATTTTCCAGCCAATTGGCCAGTCTTTTTGATCTGATTTGGCTATGGGTGAACTTAAAATTGAATTCCGAGTAAAAGAAATTTTTTTTACCTTTTTGGCCGATCGGAAAGGGTTCCAATGCGGCGGCTCCTTCCCGGCGGCCAGGTCTTCTTCTCCGGCGAGCTGGCAGCTAGGGTTAGGATTTGGGTGCGAATGGGAGTTATTTATATCCGTCTGCTTTTGATCTGGCCCCTCCATCGCGTTTGATATGGACCGTCCGATCGTGATTAAATAGGGAGTGAATCTTGATCATTCATCGCGATCCAATCCGTGCCGTCCATCGCAATCCAATCTGAACCATTCGATCGCATTTGGGAGGGAGCGCATCCAGGCCATCCGTGCGCGCGGGAACGGACCTGGGCCGTTTGATCGCAGGCATGCGGATCATCCGCGTGGTTCCCCGCGTGGCACCGCGTCAGCGTCCATTGCCACGTGGCGCGTCTTGGTTTGTTGGGGTAGTTGACCGGGCATCCTATGTGACTATTTTTTTCTAAATTACGTTTTGATCTCTGATTTCCGATTTTTCTTTCAAAAATACTCGCATAATCGAAATTTTTACCAATTTTCCCCAAAATTGCTTTCAATTTCATTCTCCATCAATTTTATTTCTTTTTTTACTCTAAATTAAAATTAAAAATTAAAAAATTAAGAAATTATATTTATAAATAAATCTTAAATTACATTAAAATTAAATTTAAAGTATTACAGGCCTTTTTTGCCACAATGATGACATGGTGACTGATTTCCACCAGCATTTCCACCTTTTCATTTACTGTTGTTAACGCCTGCTTCACCACCAATATTTGTCTTCTTGTCCTTCTTCTTTTTATTCTTCATATTGTCTTGATGCTTCATAGGCAAAACTCTCTCAACTAGTCCTTCCTATCTCATGACCCTTCAATGTTCTTGTGCTTGTAAAGCATTTAAGAGTTCTGCAAGAGAGATTTTTGACAAATCTCTTGCGTTTCCTAAGGTTGTAATGGTAGCCTCAAATTTTTCAGGCACCGTTACTAGCAGTTTTTCAACTATTCTCGAGTTGAGTAGATTAGAACTGAGCAATTTCACTTTATTGCTGATGCTTAGAAGCCTGTCAGAATACTCTTTGATCGTTTACGACTCCTTCATCTTTTGTAGTTCAAAATCTCTTATCAAATTCAACACTTGCATCCATTTGATTCTCTCATCACCTTCATATTCTGATTTAAAATAATCCCAAATTGCTTTTGCTGATTTGAGCGATGTGACTTGGGTAAAAATGGTTTATGATACTGCTGCAAATAGGCAAGCCTTTGCCTTCGACTTCTTTATATTTTTTTTTTTATGATTTTGGTCTGCGCCATTGTGGAATTATTTGGTAGTAAAGGAATCACGTAGTCATATTCTACTGCTTCCCAGAGGTGCAGTGCATCTAGATAAACCTTCGACTTCATAGCCTAGATCTGATAATTTTCACCGTAAAAAACGGGAGGAGTGATCGACGAGAAGCTGGATTCTGCATCCATGACAGCCACTTGAAATCAATCTAGAACACTTACAGGTCCCTTAAGAAAAGATGTTCTGATACCAATTATTGTTAGAGCGAAGTTGCAGCAGAAAAACATAGACAACTTTATAGAGAAGTTCAGTTTTTCATTAAATTCAAAACATACATTATATAGATTTGAAATTAACTAACCACTGAATTCATGATCCTAAAAATAGGTCATGATCACATGATAAATAAGAAAATAATAAACTCCTAAAAGATAGGAAGCATTACTTTAAAATTTTCAAATTTAAACACAAACAGATTTATGATGTGGCAACCATCCTAAACACCACTTCTAACACAGTACCAGAGGCACCATGGACAAGTATTTCCATGAATTTAATTGAGGGTTTACAAACTGAAGGAGAAGAGAGGCTGTGTTGGTTATGGTGGATCGTCTCATAAAATGTCTACTTTCTGCCATTGACTCATCCTTATGCAGCAATCACATATGGCAATCACAGTGGTAAAGACATCTATGAATGTTGTTTTCAGGTTGCATGGTTTATCAGCTAAAATTGACAATGATCAAGACTATTTTCCCAGATGCATTTTTGGCAAGATTTGTTTCAATTACGAGGGATGAGCATCACATATTCTACATCCTATCATCTGCGAACAAATGGCAGGACTCAGGTGGTGAACTGCAAGCTCAAAACATATCTAAGGTGTATGTGCCATCACGAACTGTCAAGAGCTTTGTTCATGAGCTCTTGTCTTGTCTAGAGAGCATAGAGATAGAGACAGAAAAGAGAAGAGTGCGAGAATAAGAGAGAGAACGAGAGTTCAAACTTGAGGAATTCTGAATCCAAATTTCTGTTATTGCTCTTTCCCACCAGTTACACTCTTTATACTACTATAGATACAAGTTGAATAAGCAGAAAAAGGGAATTACGGAAAACCCATTACAATTTCTTGTTTCCCCACTTGTCTAAGTTACCCTTTTGCCCTTTTTCTTTTCGTACAACTTCAATGGTCTTATTACACAAACCTGAAAGCCTGGCTGAACTGGCTACTGATGGCAAAAGTATTAGTATAACACTAGTTATCATACAGCCATTTATGCCACCCATTTATAGCTTTTTAAGGATGCTCTCCTCTGGCTCATATTCCATACTTTCCTAGGGAGTTAAAGTTAAGAAATTTGGACCATTATATGCTGCGCATGGAGTAAAACCTAAGAAAGCTAAAGTTCCATTTATCTAGGGCACAGCACAAGATGGAACAGTTGGCTAATATCCATTGCACAAGATGGAACAATCAATGAGGATTACCTTCAGATGTCAATGTGAGAGTTCCGAAGTAAATAACGAGCATTATGCAAGATAGCACTGGCCTCCTCATTCGAAGCATCAAGGAAGCGCAATTCTTTGATCTCCTCTTGCCATTTTTCCATTTGTTCCTTATGTCTCCTGCAATGCAAAATATATGTAAAAAGCACGTACCCAGTAATAGCTCTACTATGTAAATTATAATTCTACAAGTGCTCTTTTATGACTCACGTTATCAGTTGCTCTTCAAAATAATTGCCTAGTTCTTTGAACATTGTCTTCCCTGATTCTAGCAGCTCAGATACCTAGATGAGTAGACTACAAAATATAAGAACCAATGAGCAGAAAAAGCTTCCTACGCTTCCGTGAACCCATACAAATTGCAATGTAGGAACTAGCTCCATCTCTCAGTTACTCGTGAAGAAAGAAAAAAAAAGATGATCCGTTCAATATCAACTCATAAACTTTATGGACATTGTTGACATAGCTACCAGCTGAGTGAAGCGCTCAATCTTGTCAAGAATTTGGGCAATAGCAAGTTCCATTTCCTCAGAACCTACAACGGTAGCCTCAGCCTCAGTTTCTTCATTCTCTACCATATTTAAAGTTGGCTCATCCGTTACCTCCCCTTCCTTCTCTTCTATCTAAAATCACGAGATCAGATACGGGCATTTTAGCAGGCACAAAGTTGATTTCTCTGTAACTGGTACTGAGGCTGGAAGGACGAAGGAGAAAGAGAAACATACAATTGGTTTAATGCGTTTCCTCAAAAGTCCAGTGTCCTCACCGTCCATTTCAGCGATTGGTTAACAAGCTGAAAAAATGGCAACCAATGTTCATGGACGATACAGCTCTTGTTCAGACACAATAAATATATGGGAACACATACGAGTAGAAAATAAGAAAGGAGCAAATATGCTTAAACACTTGCGCCCTTCAACTAGTACCGTAAGAGCTAATGGGTTTTGATGTTTCCTCAGTCTAACTATTGTTAGTTCATATTTTATCAATTCCTACTCATTCCTTCATCTCAATAATTTCGAACATAGTATCTACAATTTTCATATTTACTTCACAACCTGATTAACTTCGCTCTCATATTGAATCCTATTGTAATAGATTACCAGCTAAAACCCAAAACCTCAAATCCATCTGGAATTAAGATTAAACTTATAATATTATTCTCGTTCTAAAATTTATACTTTATTTATATTTCTATACATTCAATTCCTAATAATTATTAGTTTTAATTCTCCTATTTAAGTTATGTGTAGAATAAATAAATTATTTTGCAGAATTTTATTTGAATTTTTATACTTAGTTAAATTAGAAAATAATAAAAATTATATAAAAATAAAATTGACATTCTAGAGATCTCTAAGTGGAACTAAATAATACATGCCAAATTTTCATTAATTTCTTAAGAAATTTAGAAGGCTCTCTTTCAATTCTGTTTGAAATTTTATAGGATGTCATTTTTTAAGTAATTGGAATTTTCAAATAAATTCTGTACATAAAAAATTAATTGATTATTCTTGACAGAGCGGTAGTCTTCATATTAATATTAAATAATAAAAATTTGAGTTACCATCCCACCTTGAATTTTTTTTTTTTTTTTTTTTTTTTTTTTTGCTGACAGAAATTCAACTCCCACCTTAAAGATTAGGAATTTAATTTTTTTCTTTAAATGAGTTTAAATGGAAATAATGTTATCTGAAATACAACAAATAATGTTTTAACTATATATGTTAACATTATTAAAATTAGAATTAGGAGTAGTAATTCACTGCTAAATGAACTAAAGCCAATCTTACATGAAATAGCATTTCCAACCAAATTAATCCAGCCAAATTGATTTCTCGCGTAATTGCATCAATAAAGCTGTGGTAGGTTCCTAGTAACTGATACATAGCATTCCATTTGAAAATAAAAACCATATGTTTGTGAAAAAGGGGAATAAATTCATTCTCATGGCAAGATCACCAGAAACATACGCGTTACGAGAAAGAAGAAAGAAATATGCATCTTATAAAACAAAAGCAGATTGCAAACCGTGGCTTGGTGAGAGTATTACTGTCCTCCACGAACGTAACAAATCCGTAAAAAGCTTTTGTGTTAAAATTCACGAAACTGAATGAGAAATCAATTGTAGGATTTTTAAAATAATAATCAAATAAGGAATGTACTCCAATCGTCGGCACATTTCCCTAAAAATTCACAAAATGGAAGTAACAGAGTTCGCCAGATCACTAGTTCCGCATAATCGTACAATAAGTAACACAAAAAGCTTCAGCTCGAGCAAGGAAACCGGTAATAACAGAACGATAATCGAGTTTGTTTTCCAGATTTATCGAATTTAGATAAAAAGGAAAAAGGAAATCGATCAATGGAACTGAAAGCTTTACCTTGATCTTGAAGCCTGACTTGCTTCTCACCTTAATCGGAATGGTGCTTCCAACTTCCTCCTCGACTTGAAGAAAATCGAGGTTACGCCGTGATTTCTGACAAAAGAAAAAAAGTTGGGGGAGTGGGAGTGTTTTACAGACGGACTGGCAAATGAATTTCCACGGTCGCGCGCTTTTAATATGGAAATCTCCGCCAAAACCATAAAGATGGTTTTAAAAATAAATTATTTTGCATAACTATATATATATATATTTTTTAGTTATAAATTCACATATTTTATAATTAAATTGTTGTATATTATTAACAATATAATAATTTTTAAATAAAATAAAAATAAAAATGCATATAAACTGTAAAAATCTAATTTGAATACACACTTATACGAGAAAATACCTATTTGAACCTCTTGATAATAATCATTTTATTTGCTTTTCTAAAAGAAACAAATGATTCGCGAAGCATTTCTAAAGAAAAGGGGCCCATTTACCCAACTGATGGGCAGTCCAAGTGATATATCTTGAAGCCCATAAAATATACAACATGCAATTATTTTGGAAAGAAATATTTAACATTTAAAACTGAATCATTAAATTTTTATACATTAAAACAATTTGTTTGATTTAATGCCTAATTTAGTTACCGGTATTAATTTTGGGTTTATATTTTTATTATGTTTTGAGTTATCCCATTTTTATTTTAAAAATAAAAACTTGAAAATCTTTCTCAACAAAGAAATTTGAAGAGAATATATGATTTCATTGCTACAATCGCGTTTCACGTTCTGTACGTTAAAGGTTTAGAAAAGCATATCCGCTTCACTTTATTTTAAGAGGAGTTTATCAATTGTATGGTAGCATCGCACAAGTTAATGTACATTCCTTCACCAGGACGTGTTGGCTTAAAGCCATGGTACCGTGCCACATACATACAAATGCAGTTTACTGCAATGACATAAATTTACGTGTTCGATAATACAAAAGACAGCTTCCTTGTATTTTTGAAATTGTTATTATTTTTATTGTTTTACATGAAAAGCACGGCCCAAAAACTCAAATTTACTCTCTAAAAATATTAACCAATAATAAATACATGTTCTTCTAATATTATTTTCCTTTCCTTTTCTTTTTTTCTTGTTTTTTTTTTTTTTTTTGTTAAGAGATATACGTATATATCATGTATAAAACTACTCATCTCTTCTTTTTTCTATAAAAATTCGATCAACAGGTTTATTTTGATAGTCGGGTGTGTCCGTCGTATGTCAAAAGGTCATTGACCAAATACCAAGTAATATTCCTAAAAGTGGCATGCAGGAGGTTGAAATTGCAATTTAACTTCACATATGTTAATTAATTATCACCAGCTCAAGAGTTTCAAGTTTTGAAAATGGTAATCTAGATGACCCAGATTTTGTAGACGTACAGATATAGGCTGATATATGTTATGAATATATAGATAAGGATGAAAGATAGCATCCGCATGATAATTATGATAAGCATAGCTACCTGTACTAATCTCTTAATATTCAATCTCAATCAAAGTCTTTCCGTTTTTTTTTTTTTTTACAACAAATACATTAACAAGCTATCTAATATATATATATATATACTACTATATAGTTTTATCATGGTTAGTTAACAATCATCTAATTAGCCAAGACAGTTCAGTAGTTCCATGTTGGACTTGATTCGAATGATGATTGAAAATTTTATTTAATTAAAAAATCAACTATACGAGTTAACAAAATAACTACTCAAATGATTAAACATATGATTAGTAGTTATTAATAATATTAAGAATAAAATATATTAGTTATTAGTAATATTCAAATTATTCATAAATTTTAGAAAATAAAAAATAAAAAGGAAGCAAAGAATTAAAACTCACAGTAGCAAATCTAACTCTCAAGGATATATTACCTACCTTATTCAAATTATAACTCTTTTTTATTTAACTAAACATCACTTCTTCACCAATTTGACGAAATTAATTTGATTAATCCACTGACAATTTAAAATAAATAAATAAATATATAAAACAATTATTTCCTTATATAAAGAAGTTAAAATTTAGTTATGATAAAATCAGATTTGTTTTGTGCCCCAAGTAAAGAAGAGAAAAAGCAGCATACCCCACAATGTGATAACATATATATATATACATACATACATACATACATACATACATATATGTGTGTGTGTGTGTGTGTGTGGCAACCCCTTGTGTCTTGACATTGTAATGAAACATCCGCGTCTTATGAATCAGTTGCTTAAAGAACACGTATGTAAGTTAGGCCACAGCTGCATGCACGTCCAACAATATTCAACTATCTACATAATGATTTATAACCATTTCTATCAGTTCAGAGTTTCGGCTTCAACAAGTAATTAAGCTTCGTGTTATTATCCTCTACTTCTTCCATGTTCTAATCCTAATCTAAAGCGATGATTTTAATTATTCTTATCCTTAATAACTATAACTATATATATATATATATATATATATATATATACATCCATATTAGTTGATGTTACAACTCATACTTATCCATTTCATTCAAAAAAAAAAAAAAAAGGACCATGATACTTATCCATCACTCACTCTGCTGCTCTTGTATACTATACAAATTAAATTAATGATCACTTATAAGAGGATTTATTTTGATCATAAGTTTACACCCGAATGTAAATTGTTGAGGGTGATTATTTTAATAATAATAACATAAGATATAGAGCTTATAAGGTAGATATATATATTACGAAATTGAATTTAGCATTTAATTACCACTCTGCATATTATATTGTGTTGGTGGTATATTGTATCAAGTTGTAACACTTGTGTTGACTTGGGAGTTGAAACACACAAAAATGTGGAAAGAACAAGACTATTTTATCTCATAATAGACAATAAGTGACACCTAATTATCATATCAATTTCTTAAAAATAAAACTATAATGAGCAGCTGTATATAAATTAAAACCAACACATCAAATTTATGTGAAAAATCATTCAATATAAAGGAAAAAAAAAAAATCATGTAGTCAATTATGTCAATTAAATGATACCATTTCAACAACGAAACAAGTACCAAATTATCTAATATAAAAAAGGACCAAATAAAAAAGAAAAATTAGAGTAATCTCATTAAAATGAACTAAAAACTACTTATGTCTTCAACAGACTATTTGAACAATTTAATTATCAAAACAAAAATCCAATGATAAAAAAACATACATATACTACAAGTCATCCAAAAAATTAATTCAATCTAACCTTAGATAGCTTCTAAATTGTCTCTATAAAATCAAGACTCAAAGATGTTTTAGAAAAGCTCTCCTTCCTCTTTTCTCACAATTCTTCATCTTTTTCTTTATAAAATGTTTTACAGCCTAGATGGAACCTCATATCGCCAAAGACAGGGTTGACAGAATCATCCATAAATTAGGCTTCAATTCCTCTCATAGAGTGGAAGCTCGAGGCTTATTCGGGGGCATTTGGTTGCTTTGGAACGACCTCATCTAAATAAAAATCCTAGTGAATAACTGTCAATTTATCCACACCAAAATACATTAGAATGAGCAGGAGACAGGTGTTATGTTCAAGGTTATTTATGGGAGCACCTTAACCAACTGAGCCTAAGCGTCAAAAGACCTTGGTTACTGGCAGGAGACTTTAACACAATCTTAAATAATTCGAATAGGAGGGGTGGTGCTACTGGGGGGTAATAAAGGTTGCTTTTACTTTAACCAGTTTATTACCTATAATTCCCTTCTCTAGGTAGATTATGTTGTTCTGAACTTCACTTAGAGGAGAGGCATCCTCCTCCAACACCTAAACAGGACCATTGCCAACGCGTTCTAATACAATGTCTTTCCTGAGACACTAGTACAACACCTCTCTAAGCTCTAGTCTGATCATAAATCTCTACTTATCAAAACTAGAATCAGCCAATCACACTGTAGGAAGCCCCAACCGTTTCATTTCCTTGCAGCTGGGATCACCCATCCGGACTTCCCAAACCTGGTCAAACATAGTTAGAATGGCTTTGTCTCTTTCTAGGCCACCATGGAGAACTTCTTAAGATAGGCTAAAGAGTGGAACACCATTATCTTTGGCCATATTTTTAGAAAGAAGATAACTCTGATGGCTAGAATTTCGAGCATTCAAAACGCTCTAGAACATTCTCACTCTGATAATCTTCTTTGGTTGAAGGAAGTCATCCATGAAGAACTGAAGGATGTTTTACTACAAGAAAGATTGTATTGTAAGCAAAAATCAAAATGTGAGTTTAATTATTTCCTATGGTGACAAGAATACAACGTATTTCTATGGCTACACCATGGCTCGTCACAGACAAGACAAGATTGTTATGCTCGAAGATAGCACTGACAACTTGGTCACTAATGAGTGGTACCTTAAGCACATACCTGTTGGTTTTTTAAAAGACCTCTACTCTGAAGACCAGCAGAGGGGCCAGGGGTTTACGATAAGGGGTAGGTTTTCGGTTCTTACCTCGAATATACTCAACATGTTAAATGTCCCTATCACTAGAGAAGATATATGTATTGTGTTTTCCGACATGAAAACCCCCAAAACTCCGAGGGCAGACGTCCTTCACACGTCTTTCTTTCAACATCATGGGAACATCGTAGGGGACTTGACTTGTGAGATGGTGATGAAAATGTTCCAAGGGGAGAGATAGAGAAAGGCCTCAATTGAACCGTAATCACCTTGATTCCCAAACTGGCTAAACCCACGAACATCAAAGAATTTCGGCCAATTAGCCTTCTTAATATCTTGTACAAAATCATCACCAAAATCATTACCAACAAGCTTAAGGGAATTATACCAGTTTTAATCAGCAATACCCAAATGAGTTTTATAGAGGGGCAGAGTATTTTTTACAATATCGTTATTGCACAAGAGGTCATTCACTTTATGAGACAGAATAAAGGTAAAAATGGTTGGATAACTATCATCAGATCTTGCTCTATGCAACTCTTTTGGAATGGGAATATCACTAAAGAGTTCACCCCCTCCAAAGACATTAGCCAGGGGAACCCTCTCTCACCATATATTTTTGTGTTGCGCATGGAGTGTCTCTCCTAATACACTGAGCTATTGGTCAACCAAAATAACTGGTAGCTTATATCTCTAGGTAAGAAAGGACCTAAATTATCACACATGTTCTTCGCTGATGACTTAATCCTCTCTAGCAAGGTTTTTACTAGCCAAGTGCAGTTTATCAAGTTGGTGCTGGAGGATTTCTGTGGTGCCTCGGGACATAAAATCAACAAGACCAAGACCTGTATCTTCTATTCTTATAATGTGCCCATTAGTGAGACCTGTAGAATTAATACAGATTTTAACTTTTAAACCTCTAATAATCTTGGCAATTACTTGGATGTCCCTTTATTTTATGGTAGAGTTAGTACTAAAACCTACATATACATTATAGAGAATGTGCAGAATAAGCTCTCTGGTTGAAAAACTAGTCTCGTATCTATGGCTAGCTGTCTAACACTGATTAAATCGGTTCTTATGACTATTCTTACCTATGCTTTGCAGACTACTGCTCTATGCAGCTCTCTCTACGATCAAATTGACCGGATGGTGCGTGATTTTATCTGGAGCTCTTCAAACGACTTGAAGAAGCCAAGCTTTGTCAATTGAAATAAAATATATCAGCCTACCTCGCATGAGGAAGGGGGGGAGTGGCCGGGGCTGCTGACCAGGCCGCTGACATGGCTGCTGACGTGGAGCTGACGTGGTACAACTTTTTTAAATTACGTTTTGACCCCCAGTTTTCGATTTTCTTTTCAAAAATACCCCCAGAATCTAAATTTTCACCCATTTTTCCCAAAATCAATTTCAATTAAATCCAAATAATATTTTTACCTAATTTTATCATTATTATTATTTTTATTTTTATTAAATTAAATTAAATTAAATTAAATAAATCAATTAAAATTTCAATAATTACAAAATAAACTAAATAAAATAAATTAATAATTAATAATAATAATAATAATAATAATAAAATTAATGGGTGTTACACTAACTCTTGTCAATATGTAAAATTTTTTAAATGTATAAAATAAAATAGATAACATATTCTTTTAAATAATATATACATACATTCATAAATTAAATAATACATTTTCACTAATTATAACACAATGGATGCAACACTAATTATAATACAATAGATGTAACACTAATTGTATACAAATAATAACATATTAACTTTACATATAACTATATCATTATATAGTATTTTTGAGATATTTCAATTACTTAGTCTATTTATTCTGTATAGTTTATAGATATTGAGAGATATGTATTATGCCCTTCTTCATGAATCTTATAGCTGTTGGACACAATTTAATTAATAATGTAGCACCCGGAAAGGAGGAGGAAAAAAAAAAAAAAAAAAAAAAAAAAAAAAAAAAAGGGGGGGCCACGTCAGCAGCCACGTCAGCAGGCTCGGTTAGCAGTCCCGGCCAACCGGGGCCTGCCACGTGGCAAGATCGCGTCACTCCGAAAGGAGCCACGTGGCGATCCGCGTGGGTGCGATCCGACGGCCCAGATCAATCACGCGATCGGACGGCCCAGATTCAAACGCACGGACGGCCCAGATTCAATCAAAAACGAACGGCCCAGATTAAAACGAAACGAACGGCTGTGATCAAAAGGCAAGGGGTTATAAATAGAACCCCCACACCAGACCAAAAACCCTAGCCGCCAGCCGCTCGCCGGAGAAGACGAACCAGAGGCCGACCGCCGCCACCGCCGCCACTCGCCGCCGCACCGGGGAAATTTTCGACCGCCGATCGAGGTAAATTTCATACCCCCGACTCGTTTTTTCCCACTGATTCCTCCTATGGCCAAATCGAAGCCGAAATCCCGGCCAAACGGCCGGAATACGCGGCCGAAGCCCAGCGGCGCCGCCGCGCCCCCTCTCGGTTTTTGCCTCCGACGAGGCCCTTCCCGGCCTCCGTTCGATGCAATTTTTATATCACCGTGATCACCATTCTTTTCTCTACAGGTTGACCGAAGCCAAATCACCAAAACACGAACTTCGCCGGAGAGTCGCCGTACCCGAGAGCGCCGCCGCCGGTAAGCTCCGCTTTTCCGTGATTTTTTGGCCCCCCGAGGGCCCTAGGGTTGTTTTCTGACAAGGACCAATGCGAGTGTGGCCGAATTCGGCCAAAAACGGCCGAAAACAGTCAACCCGAGGCGACTCGCCGCCGCCAGCGGCGGCGCCGTCGCCGGAGCACGGCGGAGCCGCCGTGCCGGAGTTGCGATTTGGGCCGAAAGAGGCCCTGGGCCTAATTTGGATTTTTTTTGGAACCCGTGCAGGTACTGTTAGCGTGTTTCAGTTCCCCGGGAAAAATTCAGGGAAAATTAGGGACAGCCTGCAGGCGCACTGTGAATCGTATTCGGATCCCGAAAATAAGTAAGGACCCCTCACCCTATTTCCTATCACGGTATTAAAGTTCAAAATGATAAAACAGTATTTCTTGAATTAACGCATGTGTGAAATTGCTTAAGGTTGCTAATGGAGCCCGAGTCTAGTGTGATTGATGATTTACTGTTATTTGGCCTGTTTACAGCTTTAAATGCAAAATGAGGTTTGATGTGTTCATTTTACAGATTTGTGTGCATGTACTACGTTTTTATTAATTATGGGTTGAATGACTGAAAAACTGATACTGTATGTTGTCTGTTCGGCATGAATTACGATTTGCTTGTTTAAATGTGAATTGATGATGCTGATTGAGGAAAAGGAAAAATGAAAGATTGTGTAGACTGATAATTGTATTATGGGGGTCAGCCTGACTAGATATCCTGGGAGATGGTGGACGGACCGGGTCCGTAGGGAACCCTACCGGGATTGTGGTCTCACATGCCGGACGGGGTATGGAGATCTTATGGTTTTGGCGCCCATACCGGACGGGGTATGGGGACGGCCCGTTTCACCCTCATACCGGACGGGGTATTGAGGTTTATGGTTTTGGCGCCCATAACGGACGGGGTATGGGGACGGCCCGTTTCACCCTCATACCGGACGGGGTATTGAGGTTCATGGTTTTGGCGCCCATACCGGACGGGGTATGGGGACGGCCCGTTTCACCCTCATACCGGACGGGGTATTGAGGTTCATGGTTTTGGCGCCCATACCGGACGGGGTATGGGGACGGCCCTGGAAACTGATTATGAATGTTAAAGGTTAACGGGTAGCGGAACCCCTATGGACCCCCACGGATACTAGTAGGCTGGTAAATGAGAAAAAAGATATGTTGTACAATGATTGAGTTACAAGATGCGTGATAAGTGTTATGTTTTACAGCTTAGATTATTCAATGATTATGATAATGTTATTGTTTTTCTCATATTATTTTCATAAATTCCACCAAGGTAAGTGGATGGTAAAAGTTTTATTATTGATAAAAGGTTTTGTTGTTAATAAACGAGTTTATTGTAAATTATGCTCCATTGGTCTTTTTGTGGTTTTCTACCCACGTTATCTCCGTGACGGTGAGATATCGTGATGTTCTTACTGGGCTAGTGTAGCTCACTCCTTAATTAACCATTTCAGATCAGGAAGACATGGTTCCCGAGCCCGTTCCGCAGGAGGACGACGAAGGGGATGCCTAGAGACTCTGTAGTCATACGCATAGTTTATTTTCGAGTTTTCTTTCTTAGTTAGTTTAACCTTTTATATTTTAAGTACGTTTGTTTGGTTTTTCGTGTAAGGGATGTTAACTGAAATTTTGATCTCGCTTCCGCATTCGATATATTTAAATACTCATTTCATTTTAATATTTTCCGGGGTCGTTACAAATAAAATATAAAAAGAATATTTTGCTGAGCGTACGTCAACTTTACATTAATACAACAAAAATTAATATATAGATTGAATTGTGTGTGTGTGTGTGTGTGTGTGTGTGTATATATATACCTATAATTAACGTGAGACTTCTATTTGTAGTTGTGAAACCTTGGAGCCATTGGACCAAGTGTGTTTATGGATCTTAATTGTTGAAATTATTTCAAGTGGTTCAACTACAAGTATATTGTGTACCAAATAAAAATTAATTAATTTTTTAATCTTTCTTATCATTTCATATTTAAATAAATTAGGTAACACATTTGTAATTAATTAAGTATAACTAAGGATTAAACTTAAAACCAAACTCTTACTCTTTTTTTTTTTTTGTCTCTTTAATAAACAGAAAGTAATATATGAACTAGAAATAAAATTATGAAGTACCTGAAGAAGAAGATTAATTGTATGGCTTGCTTCTATGTTCCAATAAATTATCTTTTCAGTCCATATGCACCATGTGATGAGATAAACATATATACTCATATCATGGTATATATATATATATATATATATGTATATACATTACCGTCTCCAAATTAATCACCTATTTATGCATTAATATGTATTAATGGCTTCCTTTTCTAGGTCAAGTATATACACCAAACAGACGTGGATGATTAGCTTACAAATTAAGAATAACTTAAAGATAATTTTCCATTAATTACCCAGTCAAATGTGGTAATGAGCATGCAATAAATACAAAGCCCCTATGTTGTTTGACTCAAAAGGCCATGAAAATTGAATCTTTAACACAAAGTTTTTCACGAGTAGTTGTAAGACTACAAGGATTGGTTTAATTCATTTTATTTTTCTAAGAAAAGTAGAGGACAAATATTTAAAATCAACTAATCATATTATAAAGATTACGGTTTTAATTTATTTATATTTTTAAAATAATAAATATTATATAAGAATTTTTTTAATTTTATATTCTTTTTTTTATGAAAAAAAATTATAAATTTAAATCAAACTATATTTTTCAATACGTTCTCGTCATAAAATTATATTTTATGATAAGTATATATATATCACACAATTAGTAAAGTGCTTTTACTTAAAAATATAATTCTTAAATTATGTTGGAAAATTTATAATTTAGAAAATTCATTTTCAAACTTATTCAATAGAGGCCAAGGCCCATAAATGTAAATTATATATTAAGAGATGAAAAAATATTCAGCTTATTTAAAGTTTCTTAATGTAGATCAATGAATTATTCCAATTTTATATGATATTCCATATGAACTCAATGTTAGTTATTTTATCTATAATTTTACTTATTTTTTCACATTAAATTGTAAAATTATAAATTAATTTCACTTTTAACTTGAAATTATTTCAAATATAATCCTAATTTAACTTTTTCAAAAATAAATTTATGACCTCCTTTTTAAAATCAGTAGATATCGCCAAACACTGAAAAGAAAAGGTGTGTGTATATATAAATCCATAAGAGCAAGCAGCCACAAGCCACACCCACCAACACTCTTTATTTGGTATGTTTTTTGCTTAATAACATTACCTCCATTTTTCTTCTTCTTCATCTTTATCTCCTGAAATATATATATATATATATATGTATATATATATCACCAAGAGAAAGAAAAAAGAAGAAAAAGAGAACTAGCTAAACTTTAGTGCATGTTGTTGTTTCCAGAGGTAGATAAGAAGAAACATACACAACTGGCGATGTGGAATATGAAGGCTGTTTTGTTTAAAAAGGTGATGATGATG
>NW_019014635.1:822398-841390 GCF_000150535.2 Carica papaya
TGAAAGTCAACATTTTCAGTCAGACAACTGTTTGATTTCATAACACCATTTCAATGAACTAAATAAGCATAGGAAAAAGAGAGTGACAACCATGGATCTCAAACATTCACCCTTTGGTTTTTCTTGAAACTCTATTATCCTTCCTCTTTCATCAATCTTCACCAATCCGTAATCAGAGGCACGACTGCCGGAAAGAAGAAATCAGAAAGAGACATGATTCAACAAAGTTTGATGCAAGATCTTTTCTACATAAGATCACAATCTAGAAAAGGCATGCTAACAAGATGCTGGAATTACAGATCAGATAAATTGTACTAAAAGTATTTTGCACCAGTTATCCACAGGGAGACAACACACAGATACATCAGCACCCGAATCAATGTGCTTCTGCATATAGAGATGTATCCTTTCAGTAAACTACATAATCAGTGGAACTACTAGACTAAAGAAATAACTAAAAGTCAGAAGCTATACCCAACCTGCAAAAAATCCATGTAATCCATTTGATAGAGATGATCGCCAGATAGTATCAAAATGTTTTCTATGTGTCTATGCTTAGCATCCTAGACAGGTCACCAGAAAAATGTCACTATCATTGTATTACATATACTCTTATCTTGGTACCATCCCAAATCAGAATGTGAAGTCTAATTCTAGATGACCATCCCAAATCAGAATGTGAAGTCTAATTCTAGATGACAATCCAAAAGACAGAATAACTCTGAGAACTTTCACATACCTCAAACAACCAAATGAACTGCCTAACAGCATCTGCTGTACCCTGAAACCACTTCTTTCCCCATTCTCCGGGTGTTTGAGTAGCTGCTAGTACCTATTATGACAAAAGGAGTTATGGAGCATTTTCTTAATTTATGTTGGCAACTAAAATAGCTTTTGAGATGTCATAAAAATGTTGCAAACACTGGTTTACAAGTAAAATAAATGGAATCGTCAAATCCTAATTTTGTGTTTCTATACCACTAGCCATCATCATCATTCATCAGCTTACCTCGATAAACCCATTGCCAAAGTGTACACCATTTCCTAAATTATACGTTCGAACAATGTGTTGGTTGAGAGATCGAGAATTAAACTGAGTGAGAATGAAAATTTTGTTGATTCCACTATTTATGCAATTACTCATAGGCACGTCTATCAGTCTATAGCATCCCCCAATTGGCACCTGCATACCATGTACAGCATCAAGAATTTTAAATGCTTCAGTCAATGTGCTTCAAATCAATTTTGATGTGCAGTCATCAAGCAGCTTTAAGCTAGATTACAGCTGGTTTAGCCCTTCTTTGAGTAAGAGGGAAAAGTCGTGTTCCAGCTCCACCACCCAATATGATAGAAGCAACAGTCTTTGGGTCTGCTACTGATGTTGCAAATCTTTCTTCCTGGAAGATCTGCAGTGCAGTATCACACTTCTCATATTGGAGCACTTTATACAAAACATTGAGGATGCACTGGCAAAAAATAGAAATTAAGACTCTATATGAAAGAAGGAAACTGGCCCTCAGGAACCACATGGTATTGTTTCCGCAAGTAAAATGCTATGCAAATGCATATAATATTGTCCAACAGGCAGATAAACAAGTGAAAGTTACCATGAAATCTTTAGCAACATCAGGGAGAACAGAAGTAGTCAAGAACCTTTTGGTTTTGGGACATCTCTTCCTGAGGATCTTGAACTTCCCTACATGGACATCACATATTGTACTGTCTAAAAAGCCAGTTCCCTCTGTATTTACAAACAATGGAGATGACAATAATCTGTTATGGCAAGACAATGGCAGCTTTGGGGACTGACAACAGCTAGAACCAAGAATTTCCATGTGACTTGAGTACCAAAATCAAAATAGTAAGAAGAATGAATGTTCAACAATTCTTTTGTTCAGGAATAGAATATGGAGATCAAGCCTTCTCCTCTGCTCTCATCAGCTTGATGCTCAACAATCCTTTTGTTCAGGAATAGAATATGGAGATCAAGCCTTCTCCTCTGCTCTCATCAGCTTGACTATCATACAACATGAAAGCCAAAAGGAAGCATCTCAAGATGAGATAATCCATTAAATAAATTCAAAACTCGTCTATCTTGGAACTGGGATTTGAAATGCAACTCCAAGTCTTTTCTGAGAGAAGGATAAGGAAAATACAATGTGACATTATTAGAAACTGTAGATGTATATGTAGAAACCAAAATGTGGGAAGAAAATTTTATTAGCTTACTCAATCTGAAACATGAACCATGGTAGAAATCCAAAGGCATTAACAATATCCTATTAAAGAACTATTAAGAAAAAGTAAGAGATTATGCAATGAGATTTGGAGATGGGGACAACCAATTGGGTTTTCAGGAGACAAGAAGAATTTTATCAGACAAAAATAAAACAAAATTAAACTAGGATTGTCTTAGTTTTATAAGTTGGAAAAGCAACAATCATTAAGTTGCCTCAAGATGCAGCAAGGAATGGCTACATCAACAACATTATTCACCTTTTTCATCTACAAAAATATCATTTCACTACTTTCTCTCTCTCTCTCTCTCTCTCTCTCTCATGAAACTCAGTTAAGTCATTCAGATTCTCGTACAACTTAAACTTAGTAGAAAAGCCACTACCAGATCAGAACACCAAAAACGCCATCACCATTTCCTGTAAAATATACCAAACCATGTCAATGAGCATTAGAGCCCGTAAGGCCTTATATCAGTTAATTAAACATGCTAATAATCACTTTTAGTAAAAACCCAGTAAAGGGAAAATAATAAAACTCAAAAAATCCATATTAATACTACCAAAATTTACTTAATTACAACGTGATGCAATATTGTCAAGACCAAATTTGATTTACATGAATTAATTTTCAATTATGCATTTTAACACAAGGGATGCTTTACTCAATTTCAAAATTGTGATTTTATAACATTTCAATTTACTAAAATTTTTAACTTGATTAAAAGCTTCATTTCTCCTTCTTTTTAAAAAAAAAAATGCTTAATTACATTTATTAATTCTACCAAAACCAAAACCAAAACCAATTTAATAATCACCAAAACCAATTTAAATTATCTGTTCTTGCATTTTTCCAAATCAGTTTACAAAATCCAATATATTGGTAAAATTTAAATAGTTGTTAACAAAGATATATATATATATATATATATATATATATATATGAAAGACATTCCACATTCTCCAAAGTCCATGCTCTCCTTTCTCTGTTTTCTCCTCAAAAAGCTGTGTCCCTTCTTTCTTGGGTTCGGCTTCATTAATAACTGAAACCACTCACCAACTCCAACCCAAATCGACGCTCCTCCTGCTTCCTCTTTTCTTTTTCCCCAGGCTGGCATTGAGTCACCATCTTCATCATCGCAGCTGAGCTTTCTGTCTTGGCTTGCTCTCCGAGTTTCCTTTTTCAGCTTCGTGTTTGACATCCTCATCGTCGTCCACCAATCGTCATAATCAGTTGCCGTAATCGTCTCCTGCCTCACCTGCTCCTTGCCACCTGCAAAAGAAGAAGAAGAAAACTTTTCACTCCATTCCCTCCCTCACTCTCCGGACGAAGAGGAAGCGAGAAGCTTTTTAAGTCTCCCACGCAACGGTGACGTTTCATGGAAAACTTTAATGACTTCCGTAAGACGTTACCGTTTTGGGGGAAGGGAAAATGGTCATATGATATATTCTTATTTTAATAATATATATACGTATGGGGTAATTTTCATCTTCCTTTTATATATATAGTAAATAATAGATTTTAAATAGTTTTTTAATATAAAAATAGAATTAATTCCTAATTGACTATAAATTACATAATAAATAATTTTTAAATATAAAAGTATATTTAATATGATAATTACAAAAAATTAACCAATTATATAATTTAATTCTAATTTAGTAGAAAATTTTTATTTTACTGTAATTGCTACCAATACATCCTAATTTAAATTATCAAATATATATGATAGATAAAATAGAATTAAAATATTACTTTTTTTTTTTTTTTTGGATTTTTGAATATAGAAATAGAATTTGTCTTTAGTTGTTGATTATAAATATATAAAATTAATAAATAAATAGAATTAGTCTTGAATTTGACTTAATCCAAACCTTTAAATTCCTTTTGGCACAAGAGATTAAAATTAATAATTATGAAGTAGAATGATAATATACTAACTTTAATATTAACATTAGATTAAATAGTCAAATTTTAAAATGCACCTTAAATGTGTAATGATTTATAAAATATGTGTTTGTTTAATTTTAAAATGTGAGAATTTTTGTATACTGGGGAGAAAAATATAATTTACCTTTATTCAAATTGTCAATTAGCAACCTACTCAAATCATTAGTTTCACTAAAGAACATAAATCTATTAAAGCTACTTTTAAACACACCTTGGACTAAGGTTAAAGTGGATTGCAGAATACAAAAAGTGGGGGAAAAGAAAAGATAAAAAATGAAGGATTACATTAATTATTGTGCAAACAATCAAGCAATTGAGAAGATATTTTGAGCTCCCTCCAATTCTACGTCCGAATAGAATACCTAATTGTGAAAATTGTAATTAATATTTAATGCTAAATAACTATTATGAGGATATTTATTAGTGATTAATTTCACTAATTAAATACATTTATGTATATTTTGTAATTAATTATGTTGCAGTTAAATTGTTTTATTTTTTTTCTTTTTTGATACGCTCTTGTACTATAAATATTTAATAATAAAATTTATAGTATCAGAACTGACCCAACTCTCAATATTAGAAACCGTCAATAAATGGTTAATTCTCTTTGAAGAATAAGGTGTGTACTCAATCATGAATTTGAACACGTCAAAAAGCTATTCGCTCTAACTCATTATAACGAAATTCAATGGAAAAAACTTTTGATAATGGCAAAAATCGATTAACTCACTATAGAGAAGTTCAATGGAAAAACTTTTGATAATGGCAACAACATGTTAAGCTCTTTTCTAATTTTCAAATATCAAGTTAATCCTCCCCTACGCATATTTTCATGGGATCATGCTCATAGAGGTAATTTAAGGCATGGAGCATTATTTTTAGAAGAAAAAGTTCTAGGACAATTGATCCTGGTGTTTCTTAACCATGTCCTGCAAATTTGAACGTTAAAAATATAGATAATTCACTTTCTTCAGTCGTTTGAAAAGAGAATATTCGAATCTCATACTCTCTGATCTGAGAATTCATTTTTTATGTCTCAAAATTATTGTGCAATTTATTATTTGTCACTTAGTTGGCAAAAGACTAAAGTTTTGTTGTATTCATTCTACCTTATTATATTTTACAAGACATATCGTTAGGGAAGTTGATCGACAATGTTAAGGAATATAAATAACTCTATTATTTTGAAGAAATTGAAGCGAGTAACCAAAGTAAATTTTTAACTTCTAGTTATGCTTCTACTTATAGGAAAAATTAAATTATGTTATGGCATTATAGAATGATCATGTAAATTTTCAGTCTTTTAAATGTAGTTTTTTCGTTTTTTTTTTTCAATGAAGAGAATTTTGAATTTCAATATGAAGGGTGTGAACTTGTAAAACACCATCGAGCACCATATCTAGAATCAGAATACGAACAATCCAAACCTTTTTTCATGATTCATAGTGATCTGCAAATACCTTCTTGTACTCCTGATCAAACACATAATAAAATGGTTTATTTTTTTCTTAGATGATCGCACTCAAGTATATTAGGTGTACTTGCTAAAAAAAAAACAAATGTTCATTCAATATTCATCAATTTTCATTCAATGATTCACCCCAAGTTTCAAACACATATACAAAATTCTATGTACTAATAATTGCATAGAGTATTTCAATTCTATTTTTAGTGACTACCATTGAAAAAATCTAATTATTTATCAAAGTTTATGTGTTAATATTCTATGACAAAGTGGAGTCATCGAACGAAAAAATCGACATCTGTTAGTGGTTGTTTGTGCCCTAATAATCACTATGAATGTGCTAAAAACATTTTAAGCAGACACCATTTTAACCTTTATACATGTCATTATTTGAATGTTTAACCTAGTTCTCTCGTTCAAAACTTCTTTTTAAAAATTCCAATAATTTTTCCTACCTCTTGTCTTGGCATAAGTCATCTCGAAGTATTTTATTGTGCAATTCGCATTTGTTCATACGATCATTTTTCCTATTATGACAAATTGGATCAAAAGCGCATAAATTTCTCTTCATTGGACACTCACTATGCAATAAAAGGCTATAAATCCTATTATCCATCTACTGATCAAATATTTGTCAATCTTGATATTATATGCTTTAAAACACTTCTTATTTTCGAGACACCAATATTCAAGGAGAAACTTTGAATAAAGATTGGTGTTATTTGAACTTTAATCTTTCTTATCCATCTCTACTGATCACTTTATCCAATTATTATATGTCATTTATAGAAGGAAATTTAAGCTTAGAGAGAGATTTAAAACAACAAATGAGAAAAAAGATATTAGTTTACTCACGAAGACTAAAGATAAAGTACAATGAGAATTTTACCTGAAGCATTAAAAAAATCAAGATTAATGATAACTCTGACTAATCATGAGTCTTTTGATCTAGAATAAGTAGTAAGTAATCTTTTATCATCTTGATTATGTTGGTTTAAATACTTTTTTATCACCTAATGAGTTTGTTGATTCAAATAATTTTTTATCACCTAATGAGTTTGTTGATTCAAGTAATTTTTTATCACCTAATAAGTCTGCTATTTGAGTTTTCATATTGCTCTTAAAAAAATAACTCAATCATATACTCTTTATTCTTACTCAAAATACATGTCCCATGATACTTTATTTACAAGATATGGTACCTTTATCACTAATTTTTTGAGGACAAGAATTCTAAAAGATATACGAAGTATTGTAGATTCCTAAGTGGAGAGAGGCAATCATGGAAAAGATATAAGACTTGAAAAAAATATTGCAACAGAGGAAATAAAAACATTGCATAAAGGCAAAGTTTGTTGGCTACAAATGAGTGTTTACATTGCAATATAGAGTTGATTAGATTGAATGATATAAAACTCGACTGATTGCAAAAAGATCTACTCAAACTTATGAAGATTATAGAAAAAAATTTGCACCGTGGCAAAACTAAACTCAATTTGGGTTCTTATATCTTTGGCAGTCAATCTAAACTGCTTATTTAAGCAGTTGGATATTAATAATGCATTTCTTAATGACAATTTAGAAGAAGAAATGTACATGACAATGCTACATACTTTTGATACAAAAAGATATCAAGTATATAAATTGAAGGAATCTCTATACGGGTTCAAACAATCACCAATAACATGGTTTAATAAGTTTATTAAAGTGATAAAAGGACAAAGGTATCAATAAGGGCAATCTTATCACATTTTTTTCTTTCGAGAGTCTAAAAGTGGAGGAAAAAAATCCTTATCCTTTATATAAATAACATAATTCTTATAGGTGATGCTTCATAATATATTAAGATATTAAAAAAAATATTGGTCACAGATCAAAGACCTAGGACTAATGCAATATTTATAAAGGATGGAGTTTATCAGATCAAAGAGAATGATAACTATTTCTCAGTGAAAATAATATATACGATCTTTTGATTGAAACTGGTATATTGGAATATAAACCGAGTATATAGGACTAATTAAAATATGAAAGTATCATATATTAGTCGGCAAAATAAGATATCATATGCTCGACTAAATATTATTTTTGTAGTAAGTGTACTTAGTCAACACATGCATCATCATCAGAAACTCATTTAGCTGTTGTTTATAATATTGTCAAATATCTTAAAGACTCTTCAAGAAAGGGCTTATTCTTCAAGAATAACTAGGAAAATAAAAGTGTTTATAGATGTGGATTATGTATGTTCAACAAAAGATAGAATGTCTACTTTCGAATATTGCACATATGCATAGGAGAACTTAGCTACATGGATGAGTAAGAAATAAAATATGGTGGCAAAAAATAATAATAAAGCAAAATTTAGAGTAGTGGCACAAGAAATTTATGAAGGACTCCAACTAAAACTACTTTAGAGGAGTTGCAAGTAGAAGTGAAACCAAAGTCACCATCAATATTTTACTCAATCATATACAACATGATATGACCAAATATGTAAAAGTGGATTGATATTTATTATAAAAAAATTTGAAAAAAGTATTATCTGCATAAAATATGTACTTACCAAAGAGCAAATTGCAAATATTGTCACTAAGGTCTTCCTCACAAGGTTTTGACAGTTTCCTCCACGAGTTAGATTGATCTATATCTATAATCCAACTCAAAGGAAAGTGTGAAAATTCATTATCTTAGAGAATTGTAACTGATATCGAATAGCAAAAAATCATTATAGAAATCCCAAATGTATGAGATTGTGATTCATATTTAATACCAGAAAATTATTTATTGATTTAATTAATTAATTAGGTGTATATTTTGTAATAAATTAGATGCAGTCAATTACTTGATTTATTTCACTTTTTTGGTAAACTATTGTACTATAAAATGGGAGAGAGTTGTACAATTCTATAATTACAGAAAATTTACATATTTCAATTCTGTTTTCACTAACTATACAATGTCTAAGAATAAGCAATCTAGCAAAAACATTTGAAATTGAGATACTGATGCTCGGAATTTTGGGCTGAGCTCAGATTCCAAACATTGAAATTGCAGATTGTGAACACCAACTAAAGGCTTTCCTGTCACCAAATTCTACACTCTAGTTACCCTGTCAAGCATGCATTGAAGAGGAAGGGAGGAAGCAGAAGATGGCTATTGATGGAAGAAAACTACAACCAACAACTGGCTGTACATAGATTATATCTATATATAGAAGAATTTGCTATATATGCTTCGAACTATTTGTCTATCCTAAGGTTATTACACAGATGACCAAGTTCTGGCCTTGCATCCATCCATGAAGCAAATCTTGTCTCACCTGGGGAAGTGCAGTAGAGATAGGACCTGAATGTGATAAGGAAAAAGTACCGCCTGTAGATGGTCAAGAAATCAATTACACATTGGAGAATAGTGCTTGCTTTCTGTCTCTTAAGAAACATGTAAATCTACTAGTTTTTAGTCTATCTATTTGCATGTAAATGGGCTTTATGGCCAAAAGTCCATGTAATCAGCTCCTTAAAAAACATGAAAGTGAGCAAATCTAAAAAGGTAAAGATCCATAGGCTTCATAAGATGAGACAAAGAGATCAAAACATGAAATCAGACTTCCAATTTTACATATAACACCCATGGCATTTGAACAAATACTTTGCATCAGAAAGGGACATCAGCTCGAAGGGAAAGTTTGTAGCTTCAGTAAATTACGTGACATAATTCCCAAAATCCACATGGCTTTAAAAGTTAGTACCATTATCAACTGAAAACGTAAGAGAACACCATGATGTGCAGTATTCCAAATTATGTCATTAAATAATGAGCATGCTGTACAATTCACGTGATTAACATGTGTGCAATGCATGAGGAAACCACCTCTGAGAGAGTGCAGGACTATATGCAAATGTTAAGACATACTGCACATAAAAAGAAGGAGATCTACAAATCACAATCATTAGTTGAATCATCATCAAGAAAGCCAGGCATTCCTTGCACTAAAAGATTTCAATCTTCCTAACATAACCACAAGGATCTAATGCCACAGAAAATCAAGGAGAAACATTGGGCAGAAGATTTTAGTCATTAGTACTGGTAATATAGAACTGGGGCGAGATTCCATTATCAGCAAGGGAATTTAATTTCTACGATGCACCAAACTAACCTTAAAGCTTTTACACCCATATCCATGAGGTGTGTACGGTCCTCACAATTGCTACTTGCATGCTTTTCAAGTTCCTTACTGTAGTAAAGAATATCATCTCGTAGATGGCCAGCACCTGCACACCTATTAACATATAGGAAAAGATTCAGCACCACCATATAAGATGTGTCAATCACTAGAAGCCTCAAAGAATGTTATTTTTTCCTTCTCCACTCCAGATAAGGGAATATCATTTATCAAAATTTCAATATAATAAAGTGATGCCCTGTCTTAGATTGAAGAAGAACTGAAAAAGAAATACCATTCAATAACAGTGTCAACATCCACTTTGCTCTTTGGACCATGCACAAGAACTCTTGTAAGGTTTAGAATTTCACGATAATCACCCATCTTGAGTGCTTCTTCATCAGAAACTCGAGAAGGCAGGTCACTTTCAGCTGCAGAATATGGATATATATTGACAAATGATTTCGGAATCTCCGGTGTAATTTCTGCTCCCACTTTAAGAGCTAGACAAATAATTGTCATCGCATACGAAACTCCTCCAAACCCAGTGTGTGAGACAAAAAGGTAACTTCCTGCAGAGCTACAGACAAAAGTAACATTGCTTATCCATCAAAATTTCTGCAATGAAGTATAATTTTCAAAAAGGAAGATCACATATAATGCTACCCACTAAATCAAGTATTATTCAGCACTCATATTGAATAAAGGAAAAATTAACATCTTGCCAGAAAATGGAAAAAGGAAACATATTTAAATTTGAGTCAAACACTCAAGAGGTTCAGCACCATTTTTTAAGACATGTTAAGGCTGAAAAAGGACAAAACATATAACTCTGAATATTCAAAATTTTAAACAGTCAAATGTACATAAATCTTGTTTTGGAGGAAACTGATGACCTATGATGTTATTAGCGCGATAATGTTCATGTATAGAAAAGAAAGCGACATGGCCAATCAGGAAGGAATGGCTGAGTTAGATTCAATGGAGGAAACTGCAGTCTGCAGATCAGATTATTCTGTTTTCTTTGGTTCAGTTTTTCTCAGTTCCATATGAATTTTACGGTTATGAGGGTCATGGCAGTTGTAAAAGTCTGTCCAGTAGATAGCGAAAGTTGGCTACTACTAAAAAGAAGCTGCCTGACTTCCTTGAAACAATCTACATAATTTCTTTATAAATGCAAAGTAAATCTGAACAAGATAAGAAAGATTCCTCCTAAGAAAAGTGAGTTTCTTCGAAAAATTCAATGTTTGTTCTCTCTTAAAAGCCCTTAAAGAAACCAAATGGTCTTCTCTTAATGGAACCTTACTGCCATCCAGACCTTCAACTAGAAGTTATGCTAGGGAAACTTAACATGTGGTCAGTCCTCTGGTGTAAATAAATGTTCTCTTTTGGGGAAGGGGAGGTGACTGAAAATGTTGTGCAGCCAAATAAACATTGTGCCAAGTTCACAATTAGCTATTCCTGCTGGTCTACTAACATTTGGACAGAAATGGCGAAAAGGAAATAAATCACTATATAACCTGAGGCACTCAAAACCGGAAGAGAAGTCATTGGACAAAGATATAAGTTAGCAATTACAGTTATCTTTTCCTTTTTCTTGTTAATTCCTAATCAGTAATATTGGAGAGGATAGTACTTACTCATCTTTACAGTATTGGATAGCATCAACATCAGAAGCCAAAGCCTCTCTCTCTCTAGTTAAGGGTATCCTCCTGTATGTTATATTGTAACCCTCATCTTTCAGAGCAGCATATACTTCAGCAGGTGTCTTCACATTATCTGCAAAAATATTTTCCCAGTATCCTATCACACTGGACTGTTTTGATGCCGGGCTATATTCTTCACGGTGTAGAAGCATTCGACCACCTGATTGTTTGACCTCAGATAGTATATCCTCTTTTAGTCGCGCTTCCATGTGTTCCACCTGCATAAGAAGTGTCAAAGAACTTTACTTAACTCAGTATAACTTCCACTAAATGAGGATACATAAAGGATAACCTACCACTGGTCCAGTGATTCCAACATGCTTGAGTGTATCAACAGGTTTATTCAGCTCCCTTAGGACAAACGGAGTGCCATTAATATAAACAACTGCTTCTTCTCTCAGATCAGTTACCACCACTCTCGTAGCAACAGAACCTTCTCCTTTGGGCTTGGCACCTAAATACGCAAGCATCTCCTTTGCACCAGCAATAGTTGGTGTTGCCATGCTATATACAGGAAATTTGTCAACCTGAAACAATTAAATTGCTGCCTAAATGTCGTGCATTTGTATACTTCTTAAGCAACAAGAAATAAGCTTTTCATGGAAATTTGTATGTCTAAATGTGTCTTTGCATGCCTATATTCATGATTTTGCTATCCCAGTACACTAACAGATAGAATTATTCCATTTAACAAATAGAATGCAAGTGTTTGCCTATCATTAAATGATCATGAAAAATCTTGGTACACCATCATGATCAAGGATACACCCTTTGAACTTACCCTATTGGCAGATATAAATATAAGTTCGAATAATGATAAAACATAGGAACCACTTTCGAGCAATTCAGCAAACTATTTAATAAACTGCTTGCAGCTAACAGGGCTAGACAGGCAAATTGCATAAAGCAAAAATCTAACAACCAGCTTTCATCCAACAAAATGAAAATTTTCAGTTAGTGAGGCAGCTTGTAAGACCAGGCACTATAAGGGCTATAAGAACTAGTGCTTTTCATTTTCAAGCATAAAAGTTCTCCAGAAACAAGAAAACTCATCAAAACAATTACATCCTGACAGTTCAAGTTAAATGTCAAGCTGCTTATCAAGACTATAAAAGATATATTTTGTATATAATTTTCCCATCTTTATTGGATACACAATAATGTCTGAAAGTCATATCTCTGTACTAAAAAGAAAATCTAAGAATATCAGATAGGAACAACGTTAGCAATTAAATACACTGAGGAATTATCTCCATTGGTAGTATATAATCTATCACTCCTAGGGTCCATTTGTTTCTGCTTAGCTTCTTAGCTTTAACTTAAACATCACCCTAAACAAATACCACTACTTACCACATCTCTATTCAATTTAAACTAAACTACTTAAATTCCTTTACAAAAAAAAACTTTTTTAAAGTTCAATCACCCAAAACTACCACTCACCACCAAACCAGTCAGCGGCTTCCATCACTGCCACTGATCACCACCAACATCTGGTAACAATTGCAGACAACTTGCTGGAACCCAGTCTTGACCATTGGTGCAGCTTAGCCAATAAACAAGTATTCGTTCATACGTGGTCATAAGTTGTGACCTGAGCTAACTGGGATATCCAACTGGAGATGGTTATAACGACAACCAGTATGAATCTATGACCATAGTAGTCCCATGACTTGCAGAACATTTCCTTTATTTTATTGTTTTTATATATTTATAAAATGTTTATTTAAATATTTAATTATTTTATATTAGAAATATAGAATTAAGTTATCACATTTTATATTTTTATCTGTATACCTTCTTTGGTAATTTAACATTCTGTAACTAAATGGAATCATAAGTAATACCAGCCTAAAACAATTGGTACCTTGTTATCAAAACAACTTTTCTCCTTGCTGAAAAATATCTAACATGTTAGATACTGAAGCCTAGAGAATGATACCTCTAAGAAAAACTACCATCTTTGTTGAGAGTACCTTATATACATGAGGTGCACCATGAATTTGCATGTGGTTGGATGTTCTCTGACCAGGAAAGAAATACATCTTAAGTATAGATCCTTTTCCCAAAACAGAGCCATTACGCTCCTTGACAATTGATTCCATCACTGCATCTCCATGTTGGGATTCATGGGGTGCTCTTAATTCCTCCTGCATTCCAAAATCAAAATTTAGTAATTCAAACCAATCCAAGTAAGAGAATAAACAAAAGGATTTTGTTAGTGAAGTGTTTGGGTCCCATAACCAAAGAAGGGGTGCAGACATACAGGGACGGTGAAAAATCGCCCAGGCCTTAATCTTATGCTCCATTTCATAGCCTGAACCTCAGGTCTTTGATGCAACCAATTCTTGAATGTCATCTTAGATCCACCTTGTCCACAGAACCCATCAAATGCCTCACTTCCAAGATAGGCTGCAAAAGCAATTAAACGGAAGTATCGCTCCAGATACTCAGCACCACGGTTCAGTGCTGCACTCCTCACCCTCGGCTCAACATGTTGCTGGTTGAATACCTTCCTGTACTGCAGGACTGCTTTCCGTATATTCTGTAGTGCAGAGCACCTATCAATAACTGCATCCAGTGCTTCACGGCATTCCGCACCATTTTCAAATAACCTTGTAATCTTCCACAACAACAAGATGTCATCTATGCCAAAAGCACGACCTTGCTCCTTTTCAGTTCTCACTTTTGTGATACTGGAGGTAGATGTGGTGTCACTATCTCTAGTTTCCTCTGGACTTGTGGTGACATTACATCCAGTTTCTTCACCACTTGAGGTACCATCATCCACCTCTTGATGAATTGCATAGTCAAGTAGAACTTTGATAGGTCTCCCATATTCAATACGAAGTTTTACCAGGCAAGCCATTACAGTGCCAGTGGTCGTTCTTCCTATACCCATCTGTGAGCATCAAAATTCAATGAAAAAGAACTTTTAAAAGGAAGACAAAATGACAAAGCAGACAGACAGTTAATGGACATTAATTAACAAAAAAGACAGGAAAAAGAACGAAAGCCTCAACCTGGCAATTGAACACAAAAGCAGTATCCTTGGAAGCAGAAGAGATATTCATCGCCAATGTGTCAAAATCAGAACTTTTGGGAGCCTTACCATCAGTGATTGGCACGCGTGCATATTTAATGGAAAAACCCTCAGCTTCTAAGCATTTAAAAACCTCAAGAGGGGTCTGAACAGAATCAGAATTCACATGTTCCCATGCATCAAATATCTGCCCATCATCTGTTTCATGAATGACCATTATTGCACCCCCATAGCTTTCTGCTTCTCTCAGAATATCTTCTTTTAGACGAGCTTCCATTTTTTCCACTCTTTCACGACCAATCCCCTGAAGAAGGTTATGGAAGTACTTAATATAAAAGACAAAGTCAGACATAACATCATTAAATATCAATTTTCCTCCAGGCGTGGGAGGGAGTCTATTGGTAGAAGAGAAGAACAATTCATACATAATGGACAAAATGCATCATATGCTGTGGCCTTGCCATGTGTATGTCCCAGTTTAGAAGGACTTGTTGAGCTGTTTTCACAACAGGTTAATAGATCTCAAGACCATAGTCCATAACATGCTATTACGCACATTGTGCAGCATGAACATGATGATCCAAAAGCAGGTGGCGAAGTACACATCCACACAATCCCTCTGTGGTTCCAATTAATTTAGTAAAATAAAAAAATAAAATTCTGTTTATGGAACAATGTCTTGACATGATTTTTCTTCTGAAGTATTTCGTGCTGTTTTCTTCATCTGTTTATGGACACACTGTTGCCATGCCTATGCCTCAGTTCATAACCATAAAATGACAAGATTAGATTTCACAAAAGACTCCAGTCTTTCATTTGTTGATTGAAAAAAAAAAAAAAAAGAGATGTGGAAAGGACATAACCTGTCAAATCATGAACAAAATTTCTTCCTTCAAAATGGTAGAACTAATTTATTTCATCAAAAGATGTATACCTGATTTTGTAAAATTTCAAAAATACCCTTGTTTCTCTTTTCAGATTTTCAAACAAGCATCATAATTATTTACGGTATTATAGTTATTTGGCCATTTTGGTGACATTTTTAAAATGGTTTATTATTATAGTTAACGTTTTAAAACTGAAATGGTTGTGCCAAAAAAGTCTAATTCTAATATTTTATTTTCTTATAATACTTTAATTTGATAATTTTTGTTTTAATCAATTTTTCTAATTATGTCTATCATTTACTGAAATTTAATAATTTGATAATTTCTTTTAAAATAAAATTAATTTATTAAATTTGATACTCACCTCAAATCATTTGAATATTAATAAGTTTAAAAAATTGTGGTGTGTCTTAATTTGTCCATGTATATTCCTTGTAAATTTAACTATTAATTAAAATTACTTTTATAATTTAAAATGTTACAATTTTTGTAAACCATCAGAAAAAGCAAGAAAATCAGGCACTAATCATCAAAAGAGTATATTAGTTAGAAATAACACTTACTCCGTCCAAACTCATATACCAAATACATGACATTGTCACTCTGTTTAATCCTATACTTTGTTATTTTGTTATGTCCTAAATGTCCACCAAATGCATCCTAAATTAAGATGGAAAATGAGTATTGTGATATCATGCTGGTGACTAACACGAAGAGTTAACATATCTGATAACATTTTTCTTTTACTTGGTGCAGTATTATATAATTAGGTAAAGGTATTGCTAAGAAAAATTTTAAAATAATAATAATATTAATACTAGTAGTTAATAGTAAATTGAAAAGCTAAAAAAGTAAAGGGGTTAATGAAGCACAGATATTGGAAAAAGAAAACCCAACATGAACAATATAAAATAACAATATCAGGCGAGATGGCACTGCAAATCGTATATGGCCAAATTGACATGGATATTATTTTTCTAAAATATTAAGGAAAAAGAAAATTTACCGTGTACTCTCTCATGTTTTTGAATGGCCTTTCAACTTCACGCAGCACAAATGGTTTTCCATTGATGTAGATAACAGGTTCTTCTCTCATATTGTGCCAAAAAACTGGGCGACCACCCTTAGAGCCACCAATCCTACAAATAACAGAACGTATTCCATCAATGGTTGGATTGGCAACTCCATAGACAGGAAACCCAGGAACTTCTCTGAAATTAGGTGCACCCTCCACTCTTTCTGATAAACTTAAGTTTTGGCAAACCAGGACAGTGATCACTCTTTAGAACAGTTTGACTTCCGAGAACCTCTCCATTCCTCAGAGCAGCAACTACACCCACTTCATGAGGGCGGCCATCAGCAGATTCAGCAAGCTTCATCAAAGATGGCTTCAGTGTTACATATCCAAGTGCACCCATTGGGTCTCTCCTGAGCAACCTGCAGAAAGAGTAAACTACATAAATGATCACTTCCTTCAATGTCATCTAATATATCTTTTTGAGTACCAACAAAGATAGTTATCTTCAGAATCAAGTACTCCACACTATTGAAAATCAAGTATTCCACACCATAAAAAATTTCGAATTATGGACAGATATCAATCAATAGTTGAGTAGTTGCAACATGATTTCATAGGATCGTAGTCACAAATTGATAATAAACTCTACCATTTCACACCTCAAATACATGGTTTCGCGTAGAAAGGAAGGCACCAAATATTCTTAATCTGAAATATCCGAAGAGAGGAAAGATACTTATTTTAAGGTTGTCTCTGTAAATATCTAGTAGAAATAATGTGGGACCTGTAGCTTCGGGGATGGAAACCCATTTATTGGAAGAACATATCTAGTAAAGGTCGGAGTGGGGCCTGTAGCTTGGAGGTTTAGAGCATGGGACTGAGAACCATTGTGGTAGGTGTTCAAAATCCCCCTTTGATCACAACTGGCCCCAAAGAGGACCTGTCCCTCTAGGGGTAGGAAAATCATGATTAGGATAGACGATTAAAGGTATGGTGCTTGAGGGTGGGTCTCTTGTTGGTTCTTTTGTGGAATAGAACAACCTTACTTTTCGTTTTATTAGATATAATATTTAATAGTAATTTTTTTAATATAATAAATAGAATTACTATGTTTTGGAACTCAGTTCTATAAGATTTTTCTCTTCCTTCTTCCTCGTTGATAAGAAAAATCACATTAAATTTTGCAGCCAACAAATGCCATAATATACACATCAACTAGTGGAATGCTTCTTCCCAAGAATCATGGAATTCAAAAACAAAGGAAGAAAACACAAACAAGAAAGAGCCAGCCTGTTCCTAGATGGTGGGGAAACCAAAATCATGTGGCTGAACCTGAGTCTAGTTCACCAAGCAATCTGCAATTAAAACAATCTCAATAGGTAATCATCCATATCCGGCAAAGAAAAAAGGCACCATCATAAGGTACCCAACCTTGTTCGTTTTGATAGGAGTACAGCGACCTTCTTGGATTGCTTTACATATCTAAACAAGATAAACTCTTTACAATTGTCCACAGCTTAGTTATGTTTTCTTTTCAAATCAGCAACTTAATTTACGTTGATGTATTTTACTTAGTCAGTGTTCAACCATATAAATTAACATTTTTGCTGATTCAATGTGTTTGACAGATTACTAATCCTGATACCAATACACGTGCAGATGCAATTCACATATTTCTTTCAATATGTTAGACAGTTGTACTAATGAAAATACCAACCATACATTCACAAATAAAATAACTGCATGCGCACATAAATACCTGCGAAGAATGCTGTACAGCTCTGGCCTTGCGCGCATCCAATCAGCAAAACTGCTATTACCAAATGAACTAGGATGGAGGGCTGCTCTCTCTGAATGGATATAGACAGCAAAGCATATAAGGAAGTAATATCTTTCCAAGTACTCCACAAAATATGAGAGTGCTGCCTCCCTTTTCATTTCATCTGGCTGACGCAAAATACTATTCCGGTAAGCTGCAATTGCTTCCCTTAGGTTCTGCAAGCCAATTAAAAAATTAAACATCAATGCTAGCAATGCCAAAACTTAAAAAAATAAATGTTAAATCTTTTTCTCAGAAAAGACGTCTTTATCAATGAGCAAAGCTTTATAAACTCAGTTAAATTTGCATAAAATTAGATCAAGAACACAAAAATTAATCCAAATGAACTAGGAGTCTAAGAGAGCCATACCTGCATCGAGGCACACTTGTCAATCACTTTATCTACTTGTCTTTTGCCTTCAACACCACCCTAAAGGCATGCCTTTAATTAACAGAAAGTCTAAGTAAAGGAAAATGTTCAAACGAGGGCAAGATAAGCTATTAATAAGTACCTCTAAAACTCGAATCAAGCTTCTTATAACTGCATATTCTCCCCTGCGAATTGCCTCCTCAGAGTTTGGCAAATTATCAGCAACAACAGAACCAGAGTCGAAAACTCGGCCAATAGAATTGCTTCTTGGAATACCTGTATTATGCGAACAGATTTATACACAAAATCAGTAATTTATTTCTAAACCATT
>NW_019014635.1:846637-881498 GCF_000150535.2 Carica papaya
AGTTCATCAGTGACAAGGATCTTATTTCCATATCTGCTATGTCAATTATGCAAATAAAATTCGCTATCATGCAAAAAAAGTCGTGAATGGTAAAACCAATTTGGAATATTTCTAGGTCCTAGAGAAATATGCCAGCATGCAACCAGAGGAAATACCTTGCAGCCTCTATAAGAATATCTTCTTTCAGTCGACCTTCCATCTGTTCAACCCGAGCCCGATTGATTCCCTAATCAAGACAAAAGATTGAAATTTCAAAACAAATTATAATACTGGTCATTGTCGACCTATGTTGAATGCATATGTATACATGTGTCTGCACACATGACATGCATACATTACATATGTTGAATCCACTGAATCATCCTTAAAATTGAATTTTGATGAGAGGCCCATAATGACAAGAAAATTGTTTTAGACGAACAGCTATATGCTCCATAAACAAACTCCCGAACATATGCATTCATAGTGAAAAGATATAGTGTCATATTTCAGCAATAAGATACAAATACTAAGATGACCAGTTTCTTAACTAGAAGATTTCCTGTATCAACAAAGAGTATTAGAGCAAGAAAACAGAGATAACATCAAGAAGTCAACAAATGAATGTGATGAAGTTTGCTACCGTGTATTCAAGGTTGGAGAAGGGCCTCTCCACATCACGCAAAACAAATGGACGTCCATTGATGTATACCACCTGTTTCAAGCATGAAGAGGTAATATATAAACTGGAAAATCCAAGTAGTTGTGCATAAAATTGTCAAATACAAGTTATCATGTGTAGTTATTATGCATAAATTTTGTAGTTATTATGCATAAATTTTGATCTTATTTCCCATTAAAACATATTCATAACAGTTGATAACTTATTACTATAGTATTTATTGTCATACTGGAGAAATAGCAAATGCGAATTTATGGAAACTAGAGCATAAAACCTAAGACTAGAAAACTAACCACATAAAAAAATGTTCTTTTATTCTCCAACAATCCCCTCAAGCTGGAGATTACAAAAGCTCAAAGCTTGTTACAAATAAAATAAAGCAAATAAATCTCTTAAAAGAAACTATAGTACAACAGAAATAATTACAGCAACTTGTATCTTGATGACTTCCATGAACCACTATTCATAACAAGCTCAACAGGGTGAATGAACAAAGAATCGAAAAACAATTGAATGAACAATGACAATGACAAGCTCAACTAAGGTTCAACTTGCAATTAAACCATCAATGGAACACCATAATATAATAACGATGACCTTAAGGAATGATCAACCTTCACTTGAAAAACAAGGTGAGTGATCAAAGAATTGAACGGGTCCAGACATGGGTTCAAAAGGCCGAGTAGATCACACAAAGAGAAGCATGAAGAAGAGATTACTATGCCAATTGGTCCAATCACAAGATTTTAAGCCAAGAAACTAAAACATACATTTTAAGACTTAGTACAAAGATAGATACAACAAAAACTTAGCGCATGTGGACTGTTTAAAGAATCAAATGAGACAAAGAAAATCATTAATTTTGTCCAAGTGTGTAATTTAGAATGAATGTTTATGATCATTTTGGTCATTTTCTAGATAATTAAATTTTGTTTATGTTTTCTTAGGTCATTTAATACCATGTTTCCCTATGTCATTTAATATTATATTCCCGTAGATTATTTAATATCATCTTTTCCTATGTTATTTAGTACTATAGTTTCCTAAATCATTTAATACCATGTTTTACCAAGGTCATTAAATATAATGTTCCCCTAAATTATTGAATACCATGTTTCCCTAGAACATTTAGTACTATATTTTCTAGGTTATTTTCTAGATAATGAAATTTTATTCATATTTTCCTATATCATCTAATTATGAACTGTTGGTAGAATCCAAATGTTTTAAAATATAAATATCTCCCTTTCAATGTAATATGATAGACTTTGATTATTGAATGAATTTCATTATCTTTGGTAGAACTTTGACAAGTGAGAATTCTTATTCTTCTTGTTACATCAAGAATTGAATTAACTTATTAAGTTATCTTGTAGCGTTTATTCATTCTTGTTTCTTTCATCCCAATCACTCAAGTTCTCAATTGCAAGTTAATTGTGAGTTTGGTAGAAATAATTTGTTTAAAGTTCTAAGTTATCTATGCTAAATATATATGTGGGGTTCTACATGTAATCTTTGATCCTCAGATTCCATATAATGAACAATGGAATGAACAATGACAAGCTCCATTAAGGTTCAACTTATAGTTAAACCATTGAAACACACAAAGAACAATGATGACCTTAACGAATGATCAACCTTCAGTTGAAAAACAACCACAAACTTCAATTTCCCATCAAGTTCAATGAATAATAAGCAAATTCTCACAAACTAACTTGTCATGAACTTTTTTTGGGGCCCACTAGCCCTGGCTCCGAGGAAGTAGAAAACTTATGACAAACATCTTTTAGAGGCAACTAGGCTTTACTCGAGTAACAAGCTCTAAGGCTCATAAATATAACCAACTTTTTTGTTTTGGCAAAATAATCCAGTACGGTTTTTTGGACAATTGCTCTTATTCCTTTGAGCAAGAAAAGGTCCATGTTTATTGGAGAAATTAATACGTGGTACTGCAAAAGCATGGTGTGCCCATAAACCACGAATCCTCGTAAACGAACTAGCCTCTGGTACCATGCTATTAAACTATTATAGCGCGTATTGCCATTACCATTGTTATTTATAGTACATGGATATTTACGTGGATTCAAGGCTGTGGAAAGAAAGGAAATTTAAGGATAGAAAACGGACTAGATAGGGACATGGAAGTTTAAGGATACAAAACGGACTAGATAGGGACATGGAAGCATTCTATTATTCTGTAACAACAAATATCAACACAAGACCACTATTTTGCCATTCAAAATTTCCACAAAACAACTAATTAACAGTTAATTATATAAAATAGGAGAATTATTTTCATAGATCGTAAATTGCCATCCAGGTTTCATGTGGGATTCTAACAACATATGATATTAAACTCTTTGTTGTTCGCACGCTCACAATTAAATAATAAAAATAATCACATGTTTCATACCAAATTGCATGGGTGATATGCTCCTATATATAAAATGCAGAAAGAATATTATCGTGGTATAAAGAATTTCATCTTTGACTTATAGCAAGTCAAAGAACATCATGTCATCAGCACTGACACCAGCAGTAACTATATCAGTTATATCACATAGACATTCCAAGTTAACTGTCAGGGACCACAGAATAGACGAATAGTTTATTTAGAAGGGACTCTCAGGATAGAAATGAATGGAACATCCACAGAGGTAATGCTACCTCAATTGGGTGGGTATGTCAAGCAAATGAAATTAGGAGATATAATTTACACATCATCTAAGCCCATTTAGTTTTCTTCTTAAATCAGCAGGATAAGGGTAAGAAGAATATAGCACCAATGCATTTTGAAAAACATGACTAGTTATTAAGTTTTCTTTTCTCTCTTTCCTATAAATCAATCTTTGTCTGCCAAAAGATCCAAGCAAGACAAACATGATTGCAAGATTAGTATCTTTTCTTTTCTCAAAGTTCAAGGTCTAATATCTTCATCCCATTAAAAGAAAATTCTAAAAAAAGATGTTATATATGGTCCAACAGAGTTAAACAAGTGATCTATCTGTGTTCTTGGAAGGCTGCCAGGGACTTCATGTCCTTTATTAAGGCAACATATTTGAAGCAAACATGAAATGGGTGGCCAAAAGCCACATAATGAATTATTCTAGACAACAAGAGATGAAGAGGCCATATAACTTGAGCCAGGAATCACAACCCTCAAATCCCAATATCTAGAATCTAATAATTGCAACGTGAAATTGGGAGCATGAATCTTCTAGGCAAGCAGGAATAAATGCATATAGGCAAATTAGTTTAACATCCCACATCCTAGGTGTTACAGAGAAAAGTGTAGCATATATTTGTGGCCCAAAAACCTCGAAAACAGCAACAATTAGCACTTTTGAGTGACAAGATGAGCCTGTGGTGAATTTGTAATTTTATAATTAGAAATTGAGTAATTAATACTGCCCAAATTTCAACTGTCAAAGCCAACTACCATTCCTATAAGCCGTTTGTTGTTTATCTAAAATTACCAACACTGTGTTTCCTTTTTTTAGATCTTCTAAAATGTCCTTAAACAATCCCATAAACAATTGTAAACTTGATCTCAGTTCATTACAATATAATGCAAAGAGCATTCTCCATGGCACAAATATACACAAATAAACATATGATACTTTAAATGCATTTGTTTTTTCTTAATTGTGCAAAAGCCAAGCATTAACTATATGAGAGCTTAAGAAGTTGCAAGGAGACAAATATCTTACCGGTTCCTCACGGAGATTAATCCAAAGAACTTGGGTTCGTTTCCCATCTTTTTGAGCCCCAATGTGCTTCAGTACGTTATGAATTCCAACCACTGTTGGAATAGCCACACCGTGGACACGCAATGAGTCAGCCTATTGAAGCAACCACAGAAGGGAAACAAATAAGAAGAGGATTGCTGACACAAAAAATCAGTGAAGTCAATGTTGTATTCACTGATAAGTAGAAACAGAGTAAGATAAATCACATATGCTAACATCATATCTTTCACTTGCATTTCGCTATTCAGTAGTTCAAACCAACAATTGGTTTGGAAATGCACTGCAAGAGGTATCGTCGATTATAAATACAAGAAATGAGAATTAGACAGAAAAAAACAATTGAGAAACTGTCGTTTAACCCGAGTCACAAGCTAAATGCAAGGCACAGATTTGAGTTAAGTTTGGGCGAGCAAGAAATTTCAAATCAGAGAAAAAACATTTGATCAATACACACGAAAAGAGGAAAACGACGAGGAAGGAGAGGAAGAAAGAAAAGAACCTGGCGGTAATTGGGAGCCCCATCGATGTGAGGAAACAAGCGCTTGTTTTGACAGCCAGGGAAATGGTCGCTCTTGAGAATAGTCTTTTTACCCAGCACTGATCCACCTCTCATCTTCATCACCTGCTCTGGCTCCTTTGGTATCGACATGGATCATTTAATCTCTCTCTCTCTCTCTCTCTCTCTCTCTGACCGGAACACTTAACTTTACTCTTTACGCACAAAATTCAGAATACTTTCCGCCCAAGGAGTTGAAGAATCCAATTACTTCTCTAATTTCCCATAATTATTTGCAAATGACTCTTGTTAAAACCTCTCTCTAGTTATTTTAGGGGATATTCGCCAGTCCAAAATGCCGCAAGTCCAATGGTTTTATCCCACAAGAATGCATGAATTCTGTAGTACTAAAAACCAGTACAAGGGAAAGAAATTCCACTAGCGCTCACAGGAAGAGAACAAATACCAAAGTAGGAAAAGAAATTTCCGGTGTAGCAGAAAGGAAATGGACCAAACAGAAGAACAAATACAAAGAAGGAAAAAGAAAAGCTGACCAGCAAACAAACAAGGGTGAGGAGGGTATTTATTGGGTGTTGAGGGAGAGGGATTTGCTCAACACTGGTAATTAATTTATACTTTGGGGAAGTAATTAAATGCCAAGCATAATACTACTAATCACTCCTTGCATAAATAATGGTTATTATATATCTCTTCTTTTAAGTTTTATTTAAAAATGTATTATTTTATTAAATTTTTTTGTAAAAATAATAATAATAACAAATTTAACAGTAAATAAAGTAATTAGTAATATATTTGTATAATTAAAAAATATTTAGATTTGTACATGGATGACTTGACACCCTACTGGGTCGCGTGCTTCATTGGATAACTCGTCAGCACCTTTGATTTTTTTTTTTTTTAAATTAATTTTATATGTATATGTATAAATAATTTTTAGTAATTATAAAGGGATAATAATAATTGTTGTTGAGTGTATAAAAATAGTTTCATGAATGACAACAAATTGTATTTAATGGAGTAGATAAGATCACATCCAAGAAGAAAAGATATTATATGGGAAAGGGAAATATGTGAAGAGTTTCTTTTTATTATTCAAGGAAGAGAAGTCAAATTTAGTTTCATTCACACGGTTACATCTATGAATATTTCCTTTAATATCTTTTAAATATGAAATTTTATTATAAGACATAAATAAATATGATGTATCAATTTAACAAGTAAATCAATGGCATTATTTTTATAATTAATTTTTATTCTTCTCCACCAAACCCAAGATTATCGAAAAAGGAAAAGAAAAAACATCTTCTCCTTCCAGAAGCTTGGAAATGGAAATTCGAACCACTAGCAAGAATGAGAAATTATGTTTTTCCATTGAATAATTCCTAAACAAATAAACAAACAAACACCTTCCAATATTACTTAAATAAATAAAATTATTGTTTTTATGTCAACTTTTATACATTAAGAAAGAAACAGTCAATTCTTTTGATTAAAATGGCATTTATATTTCTAAGCCTCCTAAAGAAGAAGAAGAAGAAAAAGTATATTATTGGACTAGTGCCCACATTTTCAAAGTTATATATCAACTTAAACTTTTGTACAAATTTATAAAATATTACATAAATTTAAATTAGACACACTTTATATTTTAATTGATTTAATATTCAAATCAAGTATTATGTATTCGATGTTTAGAAAATTAATATATCAAAAAATACGTAACCTACAGAGAAATCTACTCACAAAGTAACCATTTTTGAAGATGTTATTTGTGGTTGCGATAAATTTTTGTTTTCTTCAATTTTATATGTTTTAAGAATAATTAATATAATAAAAGGAATAATTTAATATATGATTTAAGTGTGTTTGAAGCTTTCATTTTGGAATTATTTTTAGTTGAGAAATGAAGCAAAAGCAAACATTATATTGACAGCAATTACACGCGGAGTAGTTGGTGTAATTGGCACCAAGTGAGAAAGAAGAATTCTTGATGAAGTTAAATGTAAACAATCTAAAAAATTGTTAAACTAAGAATATTAAAATTTAAACTTTCACTTGTAATTTAAGAGGAGGAAAATTATGACCGTTACAAAACAAGTTTTTTACATTAAAAAAATTAAATTAATTTTGACCTTTTATATAAATTAATTAATTGTTTTTTTTTTTTTTTTTTGGTTAGCATGGATGTTTGAACATATGTTGCAGAATGATACATTTTAGAAAACTTTTAAAAGTTGTAACCTCATCAAATTTATAATTTTAAAAATGCAACGCCAAAACTCATGCTTTACTTTCCTATTATAATTATTATTTAATTCAGAAGATTTGTGTATGACTCAAAAGCAGACAAAGAAATAATGCATTCAGTACAAGCTCAAAATAACATGAACTATTCAAATACGTTACCATCAAATTAGCAAATCAAACAAAAGAAGTAGAGAGGATTCTAAATAAGTTCAATCAAACTTCATTACATGTAGATTCATCATCCAAACCACTTGAACAAAAATCATTGTACGCAAAATAAACAAGCCCTTCAACTTCATTTAATACCAATTTCAATCCCCAATTCAATTTATTTTAGTAATAACTCCGAATTAAGTTTATCCTTGTTTAGTACACACTTCATTTTTGTTTTATGATATATTGTAATTTTTTTTTTTTTTTGCTCAATTCAAGTATGTCACTTTATAATTATTCTTATGAATAAAGTTAAACTGAATATTTAAACATGATCATTTAATATATTTCTGTTGAATTTTAGTCGAAATGACATAAAATCAGATAATTAAGAATATAAAAAACGAACAATAATATTTTTTTTAATTTTTATATCACATTGAATTACATCTAAATATATATATGACATTAATTAAACTTTAAGCATATAACTGTTGCACTAGTGTTAATTTCTAAGTCTACAGAAATTTGTTGGAAAGAGTTTTTGCTCTTTTGATTAATTTTTAATTACAGAGATGCTTATTTACAAATTGAATATTATAATTTTTAATGAAGTTGTAGCTTGGTAACTTTTTAAATTCAATTACATAATTTTTTTCTTGTAACTTACCCATCTTCTTTCCCTTGTTAACTAATAATCACCCAAAAAAAATAATAATATTTCTGTATTTAGAATTAAAAGCTTTGAATTAATTGATATAATATATATTTTTTTAAACAAAATTACAAGTCGATCAGGTAGTCCATAACAGTTTTAATATCTTCTCAATCTAATATTTCATGAACAAAAAATAATAAACCATCTATCTCTAATATTTATAATGTCTATTTCAATACTCTTAAAAACCCTAACATTCCTCTCCCTCCAAACAACCCACAAAATAAAAATCGAAATAAGAAATAATTCTTTTTTCTTTTTATGTAAACTAACCCACGCCCACAACTCGAATTAATTGATAGTACGTTATTAATAATACAAGTTACATTGTTAATAAAACGTGTTTTAATCATTTGCGTAGCTTAAAAGAAAATCTGCGGGAAGTAAGAAAAGAAAATAATTTTATCCTCCCACCTTCAGTAACAAAAGAGAAAAAAAAACGCACAAAAAAAACATGACAATCAAAATTATTATTTGAGATTGTATTTGTGTGTGTGCGTGTTGGAAAGTGAGGAAGAAACATGCCAGAACAAACCAAATGCGCCATAACTACTATTATCTTAGATTGGAAATTGGTAAAATATCCATGGGAGTTTGCGGAGACCATTTTGAGATTGAATGTTGGATACAAGCAAGTTGCTACCACATTCAATGGAGTTTTACCGACCATTTCGGCCTCGTACAGTCCCATAATATAGCAGGATTCAGATTCCATTCTTGTAACAAATATATTCTAATATTATATCACGAGAGAGTGCATAAACAAACACGCCCTTTAAGTAAAACAACCTAATGTCAAGCTGAGGCATCCTCCAGACCATCCTCATTCACAACCTCTTTAACAAGATTTTTGGTTGAAAGGCAAACCAGCAACTGCATCATCCTCAATTCCACACTCATTTGTTCCTCTTCTAATCTTGAAGTATCCATCCTGCAGTTCAAAATGACATACAACTTAATCAGACACGATACTTTTCTTCTCCCCACAGTCAGTCATTCAATGTAGAAAAAAACTTTACATACTTCACCCCAGCTTCTATTCCACTGATTGGCGATAAGCTGCAACAGAAAAAGAGTAAACAGCCAAGCAATTAGATCAATGGAATATACGGTGATAAACTGCTTGAAACTATGACCAGTTGATTTACCCAGTAATCCTCTCCGTCATCAGTTGTTCCCCATCCAATAAGTTTAACCGCGTGACCTCCAATCGAAGAACCAGCAATGTGCTTATAGACTCCAGACTTGTAATGAGCAAAATCCTGTCAAATGAAAATTAAGACAAGATTTTAATGATTTATATTTCTTAAGCACCAGAAATCTGGAGTTAAAAATTACTAAAACACAATAGTGTAGCTTGCACCATGATCACAAACTGAAGAAAAGACCAATGAAGTTTAGTATCATTTGCAAGTAATCAAGAACAAGCACAAAGCTATTAGAGCTTCTGTTACACAGAAAACGAATTGGTTCTAACTAATTGTGTCAAATGGGCCAAAGTGGTAGCATGTTCATATTTATAAAAGATACACCATACTAAGAAGCGAGAACTGAGGATATAGAGGTATAGTGCTTTATTATATACCTCATAAACAGTAAAGGACACCTCAACTGGTCCATTTCGATATACTTCTTCCATTATATTCTGTGGGTCGGAGTGAATTTTATATGCATGGACGCTGTAATGTTTAGACTGTTTCCACAGCTGATTCCCCTTAACACACTTCCTCACACACTTTGGAGTAGGCCATGCTGGTTCACAACCAGGATGGTTGCAGCCAGTATCATCAAAATATGGATCACACTGCAATTAGCATGCACAAGCTAGATATTATGATCGGAGTTAAAACAAATGACACAAGCAGCGTTCAAAATGAATAATTATTCAAGAAAATTCAATAATCTCACAAGAAATGAAGTGATAGACGCTAGCAAGTATGACAAAACAGTGAAAGCTGCAATGATGTAAACACAAGTTAATAAAATGAACAAATGGAAGATACCTCTTCGGTGACAACACCACGGTATACAAAGTATCGCCAAGCAGCAATTGGGTATCCCCCATCACAACCAGATCCACATAGGAAGCCACAACATGCTAAGAGATCATTTACAGAAAGAGAGATATTCTGCATGTAGAGAATATACACAAAGGTTAAATGAAGAATAAATAACCAGTAATTTGCTGTATTCTATACGAAAATTAATTACCATGCCAAAATGAATGCAAAAGCGATCAGATAGCGCTTCAACAGCACCAAAAGCCCAACAAGAACCACAATGACCCTGATCTTTGATATGCAAAGCCATCCATAAGTTGACATGTAAAATGAAATAAAGTCAGAACCTTCCACATTTCTCTTTTCTTCTTTAATGTAAGGAATCAGAAACCAATTTCAGAAAAGACATGAATTTAACTAACCAAGAATCCTTCCAATGGTGCTACACTGTGACCAAGCTGTCCTTGCATCAAAATTTTTTGGCAACCTCAAGGATTTATCATGTTTTACAACAGGGATACCCAACAATTCCTTCTTAGGCGTTGGTTTGACTCCAAGAAGGCGCTTAAATTCACCAACCTGTACATCAAGTAAATATTTTGGATATAGGAAATAGACAACACATTTGCACGTACAAGAAATGTTCGATACGTTAAAGTATAAATAATTGAACAAATCACTTCGTATCAGTTTAAACTTTTAGAATTCTAAAATTATATGAGAGTGAGAGACAACGTAAGATAACCGATGACTCACCGTGAAATTGGCAAATCGAGGATTCATGGCGGCTTGCCATCCAGCATTGGGATTTTCATTTACTTCTTTGACAATTGAATCCTGCATAAAGCAAGCAATTACCAAAAAAATTGTTAGATCCCCATTCAACTCAAAAAATAAATAAAGAAATAAGAAAAACAAAAAGTTCCCATTCAGAAAAATACTTGAAGAATCCGAGAGGTGAGTTTGAGCTCGGGAATTTGTTCCACTGCCATAACCTGCGGATACATAGCAACCACTATATCATAACAGCCGACACAATGTTTTTTACACAACAACAGCATATAAGCTATGGAAAGGAATTGGGTGAAGCAATCTTACCAGCAGTAGATCTAGAACATACGTCTTTAGCATACATACAAGTATATATATACTTCAATCCACCTTAATCAGAAATGTGAAAAAAAAAAAGAAAAAAAAAATTCTAGAGCTGGATAATTAACATAAGTGAAATGTTTCACATGACAAGTTCACAATCATCAGAAGCGTCCTAAAAACTAGGGCCCAATAACACCAACGAAGTTTCCCATAATAATCAGCAGTTTAAGAATAGATTCCGATCGAGGTAAGCTAAATCCAAAACCATTTTTATACATCCAAATAAACCAGAACATGAAACAAGAAGCAACAGGAAAAAAAAGCCCCAAAAAGACAAAAGAATCACCTGAATATTAAAGGTGGAGATGGCCCCAAAAAGTAACAAAAAGCAGGTCATGAGGAGCTGGATGGCAGAAATAGGAGCAGCCATGATCCTCCTCCTTCCTCTTCTCCTCCCTGAGAGTGAAGAAAGGAGCTGTTTGGATTGGAAATGAAAAGGGTTTCTTGCTGGTCTCCTCCCTTTGTTGGTTGGAGAGGATAAGGTCAGTGGCTGCGACGCGAAGAGATCATTAATTGGCCATTTTTTATATAGGGAAAACTGAAAAAAAAAAAAAAAAAAAAAAAACCAGAAAACCAATAATGATTAAAGACGTGTAAAGAGCCGATGAATCTTCCCTGCTCTAGGGTGGTTTGTCATTGAAGTTCCCTCTTAGGTCAAAATGGATGGCAGATTCTACTCCTCTGATTAATCACGATAAGTAGCTGAAAGATATTTTATACCCTTGTTTATAAACACTAAAACTCCTCCAGAGGTTGTTATCATAAATTTCACGATTTATAAACTTTTTAACAGTATATAAATTAATATTGTTTTTTATGAATAAATCATTAAATTAATTAACTGATATAAATCTAATTATAAGTAAATTTAGTTCATTTATATGTGCATAAAACTAATAAATTTATTCTTTTTAACGTGTAGAACAGCAAGAATATATTCTTTATCTGGAATTTATTTATTTATTTATTTATTCATTCATTATAAAATTATTATTGCCTACTCTTTATTTATAGTTAAGTATAAAACCTGATTTAATTAATAAATTGATAAGTATATATTATTTAATAAGATAAAATTATTTTTTTAAAAAAATAATTAGTAAGAAGATGAACAACAAATTCTTGAATGGGTAATTGAGATTTTGTTTTTTTAAAAAAATTAAAACCTAAATGATTACAAGTCCTTGAAATATTTGCTAATTGCATAAAAAATTTTAAAAGTGTTGTTAAAAATTTCATGAGCTTTTATTGATCAAGTTATAAGATGAGTCAACCATGCTCCAAAGCTTACACATTACAAATAAATATATACAAAAAAAAAAAGAAACATATAAACAGATTGACTATATGAGCTTATAATCCAACAAAAATCAAGTAAATACTTAGCTGATTGATGAATAATTTTTTAAAAAAAAGTTGAAATCAGAATAAAAAAATTTCTAAGCGTTATACAGTTCAAATCTAACAATTTTTTTTTAGTTTACTTAACCAAATAAATTGGATTAATATTTATTTAATATCAAAAAAATTGAAAAACACTTTTGTAATCTACATAAATTATTCACCACCCATCAACCCTATTTAGAAAATATTTTCTAAAATTTGAGTTTTTAGATGGGCTTGTGTGAAATTTGGTTTATCATATTTTATTCTTCTTTTATATTTACATTAAAAAAATGTAATCAATAAAGATCTTTGAATTTATCATATTCTAATTTAAATTAACATAAAATAATATTAAATAAAAATAAAATTACTAAATATTTTGTATTACTTTTATAAATTATAAAATTAAACAAATCAACCAACAAAAAATCAATATTTAAATGAAACTAAAATTTAAAACTAATAAAGTTTAGTTCAAACTTAGAGTCCAAATTACCTACAAACACTAACGTGAAAGGCTATAACAAAACTTAATTTAATATATTTCTTTAAAAAAATTAATTTAAGATGGTTGTGATCGTTTTTTCCCCTTAATGATTTGTGTAATAGTTTGAAAATACTTCCGTATTAATTTTTTATATTCAATATGTTTAATTTAACATTTATATGTATTTAGAAATATATAATAAGATTAAAAATATAATTTAGAGTCAAATGAAAAAATGATAAACAAGAATGAAAGAGTTAGAATAAGCATAAAGAGATATGAAAAAATGTAAGAACCTTCTAAATGAAATAGTATAATAAAAAGTAGTAACTATTAGATAAAATGACATAGTGGAAAGTAATAATTTTTAGATAAAATGACATATAAAAGTAATAATTTTTAGATGAAATGACATTACAGAAAGTGACAACTTAAAAGTAGTAACTTTTAGATGAAGTGACATTACAGAAAGTGACAACTTAAAAGTAGTAACTTTTAGATGAAATGACATTACAGAAAGTGACAACTTTTAAACCAAGTGAAATATAAAAAGTAGTAACCTTTTAAACGAAGTGACATATGAAAAAACGACATATGAAAAGTGGTAACCTTTTAAGTGAAATGACATAATGAAAATTAACAACTTTTAGATGAAATAGTATGACGGAATGGTGGCAACCTTTTTCTTGTGGTTATCCACTCCAATTAATAGAGGATAGGAGAAGGAAGAAAGAAACATTCTAGATAAGAAAAAAATAATGAAAAACATAGAGGTGAAGAAAGAAGGTGGAGTACAAACTGTGTGATTTTTTAGAGTATTCTGAAGTTTTAGATAAAAATCTTGTAAAAACTCTACTAAATTTGTGAGAGCAGAGAAAGAAGAAGAGAAGATAAATAAGGCTCACGATCAAAAGAAAGTTATAAATCATTATAAATGTAAGTTTTTTCTTAAGTTTTGAAATTCAGTTTTTTTTTTTTGTTTTTGATATTAGTTTTTTAATATTGTGTTGGATATTTTTTAGTCAAGAAAGTGATCAAAAATCATTCTGAAACTCTGTCAGATTTTTTAGAGAAAAATATTATAAATAAAGTCGGAATTCTATTGGAGTTAAAATTACGATTGCTAAGGATCTAAGATAAGTGGATATTATGGATTCATTAACCTACATAATTTTAGAATATTTTACGTATTTTCGGTATGAAAATGTAAAAGTATTTGAATTTTATTTCATATTTGTTAACTAAGTATTTGTTAAAATTTTACTTCGATATAAGTACTATTTCACTTTTTGTTTTCGAAATGTAATTTTGATATGTGTGCATCACTCATTATGGAAAGAAGTTATTCCGAAAATATCTGAATTATGTTAAACTTCAATCTGACCATACATAACCGTTCTGTATTCGCGTATATTGACAAAGTGATAAGTGTGCACTCATACATAATCGTTCCGTGTTCAGGTGTATTGACGAAATGATAAGTGTGCACCCATACATAACCGTTCCATGTTTGAATATATGAGAAAACAGTCTAATTTACATGCCGTAACCGTTCTGTATTCGGGGGGATAACAGTATTTCAAGGAACTCTTATATATCGTTCTGTATTTAGGTACATGAAAAATCAGTGATAAGTATTTGTGTCTATGCATAATGTATGATAACTTATTGATCTTCCATAATAGTGATGAAATATACAACATGGATCTATTTTCTAATTTGTGTATTCATTTTCTGATTCATATTTGTTTTGAAGAGATTGTAACACCCTAAATTTGAGACACAACTATTTAATTTTGAATGAATAAAACACTTTCGATTCATTTAATTTCATGAATTTTCACTAATTTATCTCTTTTTAATTTCTATTTTGTCGTGGAATGAGTGAATAAAAATTAAATTATCGCTGAATGGCAAAAAATAATTAAAGGGTTAATTTTGGACTTTTTCGAAAATAAATTCAGAAATCTGGACACAACTATAAATAAGGGGGACCTGTTTTAAAAAAAATTTAGGAAGCAAGGATCAATTCATGAAAAGAGAAAAAAAGGGCCACGTGAACGCTCAGTCAGTAGCACTATAAATCACCAGACACTGTGTGGCAGCCATGCTAACACGAGCTCTATGCGGGAAGCCACACTGACAACCCACATGTTAGGCCGATCGAACAGCTTGAGACCATTCTCGCGCGAGTGAACGATCGAGACCGGCTTCCTAAATAAGCTCGATTGGATGACCCACGTGTCTTCAGGTCTCCCAGATCGAACAACTGGATGAATTTTTTAAATAAGCGCGATCGGACGGTCCACGTGCCTCCACGCCTCTCGGGATGGATGGTCCAGATTGGTTGAAGAGAGGTATTTAAACTTCTCTTCAGTCAGCCCCAAAACCCTAGACGACGTAGGGCGACTAGAGAAGAAGAAGAAGGGTGGTCGAAAGAGAGCTCAGTTGCTGGAGAAACGTCGGCCCCATCATACCAGAACCCCAAAATGCATCAGTAAGCCCAAATTTTCTTCCTGTTCTTCCCGTTTTCCAATCCTTAACTGCCTAAACCATTTTCGATGTAGAGTAACTAAGAAAAGTCGCAAACTACGGAGAGGGACGATGAAGCTTGGCTGAGCCGCTGCACCGAAGAACCCAAACCATTCGGTAAGGCCAAAATATTTCCCTCCCTTCTCTGAAAAACGCCTCCTAACCACGATTTAAACAAATTTCTACTAGGAACTAGCCAAAATTGGTTTGGCTAGGAGGGAGAAGTGCTGGAGAAGGAGGACCAAATGACAGAGCTTAGCAGTGCCGCTGCGTCGGAACCCCCAGTGAGTTTTTTTTGCATTTTTCGCCATTCTTTGCATATTGTCATGCCGTTTTGATGTACATTTTCAAATTTTACCAGAAAAATCTAAGAAATTCAAGAATCAGGAACCGTCGTAAGCCGTAGTGAAAAAGACAGTTCCTGAACACCGATCCAGAGTAAGAATCCCTCATATTTTTCTCCTGTTATGATTAAATTAAAGCTTAATCAACAGTAAACGGAAAGTTTTAAATAGTTTGGCAATTCCTTGATTGATTAAATGCAGGTTGTTGATGGAGCTAATAATCGATTTGTTCATATTCGTCTTTATCTTATTTACGTTGTCTATACGTTATTTTTATCTATATTTTTATTTGATTTTAATTGTTTTTATATATATATATTTCATTTTAATTTGTTTTACTTTGTTTTTTACTAGTTTATTTCATTTTAGTTGGCCTAACTCGTTTCATTTTTCTTTCATTATGACTATTACATTAATCACACACCTTGAATTGTGGAAGGGTACTTTATTGTGCTTCATTTTCACTTTCTACTTTATTAAAATTCCACCTTGAGTTATCATTTCATTTTATTATTCATGTTATTGTGACATGTGGTGCTTTTATTCTATTATGATATTTTAATTCACTTTTATTTAATAGTTTTATTCCTTAATAAATTTTAAAGCATGAATTTCACTTTTTTGTATTTTTGAAGTATGGGTCTTATGTGTTACAGGGGGGCTAAATAATAATAGAAAATATGCATGTGTAAATCAATGTCATTATATAAGAGGGCTTATTGGGTATCATGGAAAAGAATGTACGAACTTGGTACATAGAGTGAACCCTACCGTGGACGTTGCCCTTAGCCGTACGAGACTGGAAAGTCCTATGTCAAACGGGGTTAGGAGTTTATAAATTTCGCTCATACCGGACGGGATATTAAGACGATTTTTTGTTGTGCTACCCATTATCGAACGGAGTATAGGGGCGACTGATCTATTTACCAAGAAAGTGTATGTATCTATTTACCAAGCATAGTGGGGATCTCTATGGACCCTTAGTGATACCGATAGGGAAAAGTAAAATGGTAGAGTAGAATGAGTATGGTAAAAAATATGACTTTGGTCAAATAGTGAAGAACCAAACAATTGAAATGTATGCTATTTGTAATTAAATTGTTATTATGATTTTATCTTAATGTATGACGCTTGAGAAGCTACTAGTTAAGGAGAAAATACTAGTATTTTCAGTGAAACGAGTAATGAATGCACTAGCATTCGAGTTTTATTACAAGGATACTCTATTGATTGTCTTATGTTTTTTTACAATTCTTTGATTTTTCGTGTAAGTGATAAGACATTGATATTCTGACTGAATTAGTGTAGCTCACTCCTTTCTTATTAACCATTTCAGATTAGGACGACCAAGACCCCGATCCTGAACAGTAAGAGATCAGCTAAACAATTACCTATTTTCTCTTTGTCAATTTCGAATAGAGGTTAATAATATTTATTTGTTAATGGTTTTCTCGTTTCAAGTTCTAAAGCATTTTCATAGCTCTATTTGGGCGTTTTAAATAAACGTGTAAGGAATGTAATATTCAAACCGTTAATTCTTCTGCTAAATAAAAGAATATGATATTATTATTATTATTATTCTGATTGGGGCCACAACACTTGAAATCTCTGCTAGGGGTTTTGGGCTTTTACAGAGATTATATGATATATGTTTTGTTGTGTGTAAATAAATTATATATTGTATGTACTATATTGTGATTTCATAATATTACTTATTGAGATATTTTATCTCACATCTCTATCACCCTCTAAATACTGAAGTTACTGCTGCTGAGTGAGTGGTGATATAGATGAAAGTTTTGAAGTTAGGCTTTGATACTAAGATTATTGTTTCGTACTCCTATTTAGTAATGTAAGTAAGAAAATTCAGAGTCTCATTCATATATTTATGTTTTACATTTAAGTGATGTAATGTTTCTGTAATTCTGTTATGATTAATAAAATTAAGTTATTTTATTTAACTTGAGTTTATGTGATTTAAATAAATATGCTCCGATGATTACTTTATAAGACATGGTATGATCTGTGACAATTTAATTTTTAACTCTATATAAAATTATGAACACCTACACCAACAAATCTAAAATTTGATACACCAAAATATATTTGCATCAGTATTTAATGTCTAAAAAATTTAAATATTAATGAGTATGGACTTAATTACCTTGCTAAGAACTATTTCTCTTTTCTAATTATATAGATCTATAAATAATCTTTTGAAAAATTTCAAGTGGAATTAAAATTAATGGATATAATATCTATCTTTTAAAATTATTTCTGCACGTGAAGAGAGCTCACGAGTTACAACTTGGAATGATTCGATATAAATTGTGTAATTATGATTCGTTGTTTTAGAGTAAAAAAAACAAATACATATAGATATAGTTATCTTCTCAATATATTTATACTTATGTATATATATTTGTAGTAGTATACAACTCGGAAGTTACCCTTTGATTAGTTTAAATGGGTTGCAAACTACAAAGATTGGTGGTTTCTTTTCTCCCTGTCTGAACCCGACTGAATGGTGATGTTATAAGTGGGTTCATTGGTCTGTATCTATCCCCATAACTAGGGATGGGCAGGGCGGTACAATCCAGTGGGCTCGTCGTTTTCCTGATACTTTTTTTTTTTTTTTTTTTTTTTTTTTTTTTTGGGCATGGTGCTAGTTTTGTTTTTTAATATTTATATTTTCAAAAGGATATAAAATTATTTTACATAGTTTTTTAAATATAATTTTAGCTCCATCGGTACTAACCAGCAAAATATGGTAAAATTTGTTATTTTGTGAATAAATTATAAATTAGTAATGATTAATTTATAATATTTGATTTAGTTTGACTAAAAATTTATTAAGTTAACCTAATACAATAACTAACAAAATATAGTAATTTAGTTGAGTTAAATTTTGATTAATTTATTATGTTTTTGAGTAAAAAAAAAAAAAACTATTCTGTAACAACTAAATTTCTTTAATTGAGTGAGATACAATGAATTAAATATCTGATTTAACATTTTTCATTGTTAAAAAAAAAAAAAACTTTATTGGCACTAAAATTCTCTGCCTAATAGTTTTATTTTATATGCCTAACATTTATGTAATTAGAAAAATTATAACTATGAAAAGACGTTATTAATATGATATAGTATCTTTTAATTTTTATTTATCCAAATTAAATTTAATAAAAATAAATAGTTTATGTTTGTGAAAAAATCAAAGCAATTTACATTAAATTAAAAAATATCAATCTCACCAGAAAATGGAAATCATCAAACGTAATAAATTTGCATCGACCCGAAGAGATACAGGTGTTTGAGGCTATTGTAAGAACATTATAAATTAAGGTGTCTGTCAAGAAGTTAAAAGCTACTATTGAAAATCTGAATTCTTTAAAATCACTGAGGCCTTTAAACAGTGGTAATTCCAATATAAGGTAAATGGTATTTGTACTAAAGTTATTGTGCATATTAAATCTTTCATGAATTACTTAAAGCCCTGGCCTGCTATAAGTATATCTTGCAATATTTATTATAGTTCCCTATTTCTTCTTCCTTTCAATCCAGCTAGGTTAATAAATTTTTGTGATTATAAAAGAAAGTATCCATATATATATATATATATATATTTATCAGTCCAGAAATTTAGCTGGTAATACACAAATTATTACACCCCAACATTTATGTATATTCATGAAGAGTAGGAGGGTTTCCAGAGAAATCAGTCTGTGTTATGTACGACGTGGTTTAAAGTGTTGAGCGCCTTGTCATATGATATAAATCCCATGAACCAGAATTCATAATTATCATTTGTGACAATGCGGATGTACCTCTCACAAGGGTTCAATCTGTTTGCACTAGGATTCACTGTCCGCAGCTGATCAACCTGCACCACCACCTGCATATACATATATACGTACATACATTAATATCAGATATACAAGTTCTTAGAAAATCAAAATCCCATCCTTGCAGAACATTCATCTTAACAACTAAAAGTGATAAAGAGATAACAAGCCAAGTGACACTAACCCAACAAATATGTATATGTTACCTTGTAGTGCATCCAGTCATGGGATCCGGTGGGAGAATATCGAGAGAGTGGATAATCACTACAAAAGCACACTCGTTTAGTTGAAACGTAAAGAGTCCCAATTACAGGTCCTGAGGATGTCGATAGATAGCAAACGAATGAATTTAACAGCTTCTCTCCAGCTAAAAGGTTGAATTCCTGTTGGAATACCTTAACAGGCCCTCCTTCTGTAAGCAATTTTGTTCCCTGAGCAAGCCTTGCCATTGCTGCATCACTCAGACTAGGACTCACCCTGACTATAAATTAAATCAATAACAGTTGATACGTTACAACCTAAACTCATGAGGTATTTTTCAGACAATCTCGAGAAGTCCCCTCAGTTGTGCAATCAATCAGTGAAGATCAAACAAAAAGTTATTCTGGCAGCTGAAGGATATTATAAGAAATTTAGCACAAGAACAGAGACAACAGAACAATGAGCAATTCCAGCAAACAAGAAATACCTCTAACTATTATCAATTTGAAGTCCCAATGTTTGAATGTTTCTAACATTCTTATCAGAATCTATAAAATAATTAATTATAGTAAATTATCCCAAAAGTTTAAACTGATGAAAATTACACAATTTATTATTATTTATATGTTAATACATCTACTCGCGTGTAACCCCAACTCTACCTTGTACTGAAATTAATTAACAGAATCAAAATCGAAACCAACATTCACATATTAAAACTCCTAAAGTCCCATACCATGAACTTAAAATGATATGAGAGCACGGACTCATTTTCACTTCCACGCTGTCCAGTAGTCTTCAAAATCTCTTTGATTCTCTGGAGTTATGGATTCATTTTCGCCATTATCAAGGTCAATGAAATCTCTTTCTACTGGTTTTAAATGGGAAACAAAACTTGCATAAAGAAGATCCAAATAGGAAAACACAAAGAAGAGAAAAACTCCATTCTGAATATTTCAAAAGCAGGAAAAATGGTTCAAGGTTAGAAAAACCCTGTGCTTAGAAGGTTCAACTTCCATCGTCTTACGAAGAAAAGTACTAGTGAAATGGTAATCTTCCAGACAGCACCCATTATCAACTCAAAGCAAAAGAAAAAGGAAATTAAAGAAGAATTTTTTTTTTTTTTTATAAAAAGAATGGACTTACGATGATGCCAAAAGCTGTCAGCAAGCGTCTCCGCTTTTCGCGTGGCATCTTCCATTCTCTTTCCGCATCGATTCAACGCATCGCATAACACACCCATCGGCCCTGTAAAACCTCCCATCCCAAGCTTAATTTCATAACACAATAACATACTTAATCACATATCAATTAGACCGCGGGGAGAGTAGGGAGGTTTATTAGGTTTCCATTAATAATCGTAAAAAGAAAATTTTATGAAAAACTCAAACTCACCCCTGCCGGATGCTGACGTTGGTGAGATCCGTATATAAGGATTACTGTCGTTGTTCATTGACGATGAAATTGAGAGTTGGGAGAAATCTGCGTAGGAAGCTCGGTTTCGTGAGTTGTGGATTTTGCGAAAGAGGATAGTTGTCGATTAATTAAGAAGGTAATTGCGTGATCCACCAAATTGGCGCCATCACCATCACTCCCGCCACTTTTCCTTGTGTCTCCGATTCTGATTCTGATTCTGGTATACTTTTTATGAGTTCTAGTTGTTGGATGAAAATCGGTCACGATCCGGTAATCCGGCAGGGACGACGAAGAACTGAGTTAAGCGATTGAATGGAATCGCATGTGCATGTGCATGTGCTCCCTGCTCATGGGTCTCCAAAAGATGGAGGTTCTCTGCTTTTTGGTCTGTTTGTTAATAGTCTTCTTCTTCATTTGCTGCCTTTTACAAAACTTATCGGCGCCTTAAACAAAATTATCAGACGAATTTGATTCTGAAGATGCTGGAATTATTTAACATTTTAACAAAAACAGGAAGTGTAATGAAAAATGGACAATCAAATTTCACTTCAGTTTAATTATAATTTTTTAAAAATTAAAAATACGGTTGAATGCTTTTATAAGGGTAAAATTGTGACATGAGCATAACTTTGCTAATAATTACTAAAACTTTATGCATACATTTATTAATATTTCGTTTTATTAAATATTTAATTTTAAGTTAAGTAGATTGAATAAATTAAATTTATAATTAAAATAACTATAATTGCAATAAGTTTTCTTTATGTGAATTTCAACATTCAGTAAGGATTTTTGTTAACTTTTGTTAGTGATTAATTGTTTATTTTAAATAATATTTGAATATACACAATCAAGTGTAGATAGGGAGAAAACATAAAAATAAATATATATATATAAATAATAATAAAAAAATGTTAGGAGATAATATGTAAGTTCTCTCTCATTCAAGGTGTGTCGTGAGTAAACTTCTTTCCATAACTTCCTAAAATTAGGAGCCCTAATTTGCAACAACCAAACACGGCTTTAGCTAATAGCGGCAGGTGTTTGCTGTTCGTTACGTAGTTAATAATGTTGATTAACGAATTAATTTTAGTAATAAAATTAGTTAATAATTAATTAATGAAATAAATGTTTGTTAAGAAATGGTGGGAGTGATGGAGACTGTTGTTTCAGTTTATGGCACACTCCCTCTGTGTACGTAATATACAATTTTTTTTTTTTTTTTTATAAAAAGAAAAAATTAAAAGGGAAAGAGAACAAGACGAGAGTGGAAGAGGTAAAGGTAAAATATACTAGAAATGAAAATGGGATTTCTGCACAGTTTTGGGTTTTCGTTTCATCCGAATGCAACTAATGTAAGTCTCTTTACTCTTATCCCCAAATCACTGTTTTACCTTCTCAATTTCTTCCTTCATCAGCACGAGTCATTGATTTCGCTTGCTGGGTTCGAGCTGTTTTTCTATGGGGATCATTCATGATTGTTGTTGCTAGTCTTCTTCTTATCCTCGATTTTGATGATTTTTTTTAGTTTCATACTCTCTCTTTTCTTAACAGCCTCAGCTCAATAATTTGCTGGTAATTATCGTAATTGCTGTAGTAGCTCACTGTTTCTTTTGGTGTAGTTTTCTGATCTATCAATATATTCATTCATCCGCTTGTAGAATCAAAATAATACACTGAGTCCGTTTGATTTTGCAAAATTGTGAAGTGAATTTTTCAATCTCTCTCGTTGGTGTTTGTACGTGTTCCTCTTTATACTGTTTAAAGTTTCTTGTTAACAATGTGAGTTTCTTTTTCTGGATTTTTACCATGATTTTAGAGCTATATTACTGGTCCTTGTTTTCTTTTTATTGTAGACGTAATTATATCAGCATTGTCTTGGAAATATTGTGAACTGAAGTAGTGTGGTGAAAAATTTCATATATGCCTTTGTCTCTGCACGATAATTCATGCCACTTTGGCAAATGCTGGTAGGCTTTCTGTAGGATCAATCAGAATCTGCTTATTCATATGTTTGTCTTATGGATCACGATTAATCACTGCTATCATTCTAATATGCAGCTAGGCCTTGCTTTGAAAATAGTTTCATCTTGAAGTCATGTGAATTTCATTTTCCTCTAGCTTGAAAATCCAGGTCATTATGGAATAATTTTTTCTGATGTGTTGTCTTTGAAAATGTTTAAGGCTGAAGAAATGGGCTCGTATGTAACATAAAGAACTTGAGATGTGTCCAGTTCCAGTTGTTCTCCTGTATGTGTCGATTGTTTCTTCATACTACTAAGGCTATGTTTGGTTTTATTCATTTATCATAGTTACAAGATATCCTTGATATGTGAATCTCATCAGAATTTTTTTTTCTTATTAAAAAAGGGAGAATACTACTCTGAAGATGCATAAATATTTATGATTTCTGTTTTAGTAGATAAGAATCATATATCCGTCTACATTGACTCGAAATATAATTAGAATACCGTTCTCAATTCCAATTGTATTCCGTTTTTGTTTATTCTTATTTCTATTTCATATTGTTACCCAAATGACCTTTGGACAAGTAGGCTGTGAGATTACGAGTCTAGTTTGCCTGGACTTTGTTTGATAGTGAAACATTTATTCTTTGCTCATCTGCTCAATGGAATTACTTTCCAATCATTATTTGCAAATTCATAGTTACTTCCACGAGGTCATAAAACTTATGAATTGACTTGGAAGCTCTAATGCTATTATATAGGATAGAGTGGTTGTTTGATTGTCAGATTTTAAGGAACTGATCACCTACAAATTTTATTACTGACTACAACATCTACTCTGTGCAGATATCCTTGTTCCCCCAATCGAGTCAAATTTATGATCTTCCCGTGACTCAATTGTGGAGCTCACCCTCTTCATGCCAATGGGCATTCTGAAGATCAACCATAAGCTATCAGGGGCGAGTAGCTATTGCAACCAAACATCTTACCCCTCTAATCTCAAAGGCACTGGGATGGAGGACAACCTAGCCTTGGGCACAGAATCAGGGGATGATTGTGATGATTGTGCCCTTACAGATGTGAACTGTGAACTAGGTATGGTTGATGATCAGCTCTGCATCATACCATACGAACTTTATGACCTTCCACACTTAAGGGACATATTATCTTTAGAAACATGGAATTTATGTTTGACAGAGGAAGAAAGGTTCTTACTGTCAGCTTATCTCCCTGATATGGATCAGCAAACTTTTTTTCTGACTATGAGCGAGCTCCTTGGTGGTAGTGATGTATTTTTTGGAAATCCCCTGGACAAATTTTTCCGAAGATTGAAAGGTGGATTTTATCCACCAAAAGTGGCTTGTTATAGAGAATGTTTGCAGTTCTTTCAAAAGAGAAAGTATTATCATTCCCTAATATCCTACCATGATAAAATGGTTCAGATGTTCAAGGACATGGGGAGGGTGTGGGACGAGTGTGAAATGAAGGTAGGTGTTACTGAAAGACTTTATATGTGGTCAAAAAATAGAAAGCGGAGGGACGTTGATTTGCTTGACCTTAATACCGTTCCCACAGATGGCTATATTCTAAATGAGGATGTTAAGTCAGATGCAATTGTGTGCCTTTTGTCAAATAAAGTGAAGTCTATGGAAAGTAAGAGACCAAATAATATTTTGCCTTCTCTCGTACCAAGCTGTGGTGCCAGGGGTGTTCTAAAAGTTAAGGCATCCAAGAATAGTGCATTCCATAATCGTACTCCAAAGATCTTCAGGGACATATCAGAAGAGGGTCGAACTGTAGCAAAAGGTCTACTGAAAGTAGTTCCAAAAGGTCCTGCAGTTAGACCAATGCAACCAAATGTGATGCCAAGACGACTGCAACCGATTTCTCTGGTCAGAACTCAAGGTTCAGAGCATTTTACTTCATCTCCTCTTCCAACATCTACATACCCTGGGAATGTAGGCGGGCTTATTGAATTACCTTCTCTTTGGCAGAATGTTGGTGGCAGCAAGGTCCATTCAATTCCAGAATTTCCTAAGTGTGTCTTGAATCATGAGGAGCTTACTTTACGAAGCAGTGGAGACGTGCAAAGTTCTACCAGAAAGATAAACAGGGAAATGGATCTGTTTGACGATATTGATGATTCAGGAAAACACAAATTGTTTGGAGGTGATGAGAGAAAGGGTTTTAATGGGGAACATTGGTGTAAGAAATTGGGCACAATAAACAAAGAATTTTGTCCAAAATCCTTGGAGCAATGCCCATTTGCTATTCCTTACTACCAACTTGAGCCGCACTTGCATACCATTCCTAAGGAGCGGATCTCTATCCATTCAAGACTTCCAGAAGTGATTCCGAGAATTTCAGATATTGGCAGTGTTCCTCGGGAAAGAGCAATATCAACTTCCTCATTTCAGATTAATGGCCAAAATGATGCAAGCATCAGAAAACTTGATAATCTTTCGAGTAATCACAGTGAGTCAGTGAGGATCAAGGATGAAGCTGTGCTTCCCTTAACATACAAGCGAAGGAAGGGTCAATTGAAGCTTAACTGTGAGGACTTGAGCAAATCAGTAACTGCAGGTGCTGATCTGGAGCCTGGTAATCCAAAAGAATCAAATCAACAACTCAGCAAAGCTGCAAAATCAGTGAAGGTAAAGTTCATGGGTTGGAAAGATGCCCTGTTGGACAAGGGACCTTGAACGAAATCTGATGGAGCTATATATGTAGGGCTCTTACAGATACATGGCTTCATGCATATGTAAATCAGTACATACATACGTAAATGAAAATCCTTATGTCCATGTTATCTCTTTGCCAATTGTTATGTTTTTGGACGTCTCTTAGCTGCCCCAAATACCTTGTCAGATGATACAAGGGATACTGATAAATTTGGTCACCTTGTCGCAGTTCAAGGTGGGTAAAAGTTAATTCAAGTTTTTGTTGAGTAATTTCCATTTAATACACATGGCGGTTAGGATTCTTTATAGATCATACTGGACACTTTGAAATGAACTTTCTTACCCCAATCCGTAATATAAGATAAAAATCAAGTTTCGTAAAATAATAAAATATTATTTAAAAATATGAATTGCAGCTTCGTTAAGAAAATAAGACACCTTAATATAATAACAATGATAATTGTATTACAAATATTAGATTTTAAATTTCTAATATACTAATTTTTTTTTTTATTTTTTATTTTTAAAAATAAAAATAAAAAAACACTATAATTTGACTTGGTTAAATCCAAACTGATGTGCTTTCTTATCCAAGAGAACGCAGAGGATGGCGCGTGGTTTGCTTCAAACCGTTAATAAGTTGTCTTCTCCACTGTCTTCTTCCCCTCACCAGCTCCTTTCAAAACCAAAACCATAACCATAGCTGCTTCAATGACCAACTCAATGCTCTCGCTCCGAATGCTCACCTGCTTCACCGCTTTACCTTCATCGTCATCATCTTCATCATCAACAACAAGACCTCGTTGTTCGTCTTTACCCGTGCCTCAAACCGTCAACACTGCCGTCGCTGCCTCTCTCAAGATTCCCTGCAACTTAGAGGCCATAGAATCTGACACACAGAGCGATAACAACAGTCTCAACAATAGGAACACTAAAATGAATGTTGGCAACCCTCGCGCAGACGACGACGAAGAAGAAGGAATTTCAAAAATCCGAGTGCCTCGTCAGAAGTACATCCCTGTTTCCAAGTCTGAACTCTTGGACGGCATAATTTCCGCACTCTTTGACTCTAAGGATGAAGATGCAAACCAATTTCTCCTCTTCTCCTCGTCGGTGGACTAATCCTTTGCTTTTTGCTGTATCCATCTAACTTAGTGATTTTCTTATGTATTTGTGCAACTGCAGGTGCTTGGACTCTATTCTTCACGCGGAGCACAAGCGCATTTTGGAGCAAATGCGATCTGATTATTTTTCCACTCAGAATATGGACGATGACGAGAGAGCCGGCGGCGGACAATCGGCTGGTTCTGAAACAGGAGCCGCCTACCAGCACGTTTTAGCCAACGGGGAGAAGTGTGTCTCTGAAAATGGGAGCCCAGATGGATGTCGCAAAGAATACAATGGGTTGCATGAGTTGCCATTACCCTTCACTTATGGTCTGGACTTGAGGAACCTCTTAGGTTCTTCAGACAAAAATGCCAAGTCACATTCCCAGGGGAAGACTAGGTTTGTCTCCAATTCCCTTGATTCTTCAGCTTAATCTGCGTTAATTATCTTGTCCCTATAGTAAATTGCAAGCCAATTAAAGACCACTTAACAGAAGTAGCCATTTCAATTATCCCGCTCTTCCTTCCCTTTCGATATTAGAGTCTAATTTGGTTTAACATCTAATTTCTATGCTGGTTTTAGTTCAATTTGACTAGTGCAAATTTGGATTATGCTCTTTTATTACATAAATTGGATTTTCTAGACTTGCGGTTGCCACTCGTTTCCAGCACGCTTTTATGCAACTTCTGAGTGACGCTCAGTTTGAAGAACTATCAGTTGAGGATTTGGCCTTGACATCTGCCTTGAACACAGACTATTTACTTACTTTGCCTATATATGTCGATTGGAAGAGAGCATCTGAATCAAATGCAATTATCTTCAGGTAGCTATGGTAGCTATATATTTCAAGTTGCTTTGGAAAGTCTGTATTATAAACTATTGTCCTCTTTGTTGCCTCAATATTGAAGTAGATTTAAACAAAAAATATAGAGTTTAGGTTGATGTTGGTTTTCATTCATTCCTTTGCCAATTCTGGGGTTCCAGGGACCCAGATTTCATATATTTTATTATTCTTTTGATTGAAGAAGAAATGGGAAAAGAAGAAAACATCAAAGGGTGATAATTTTATTTCCTTTTGAAGTTTGTTTACTTGTGGAGATCTAAGGTATCTCTAAAGTATACCCAAACTACCTGGGTAGAGCTCTTATCCTTATAATGAAATCTCATTATCACCATGATCGAGAAACTTCAAAACTCTGATGTCTTTGCACATTTATGTTTTCATATCATTACCATACAAGGATAAAGAGTGTTACTTTTTTTACTTTTCTTCAGCATACTAGCCTACCTTAGATGTTCCAGATGCTCTACCTTGCAAATATTGAAAATTATTTTGTTTTCTCAACTGATCACATTTTTCATTACAGGCGGGGATATGCAACTGAAAGGCAGAAGGGGCTGCTTATTGTTGAGAAGCTGGATTACATACAGTCAAAACTTCTTAGAGGAATATTTTCTATTGTTTCAAAGCCCTTGGGAAATTTTGGCAATTTGATAAAGGAGGTCACTTTTTTCTTTTTCTGTTAGTGACTGGTTCATAAATGTTTTTTTTTTGTCTCAGTCCCTCTTCTAATTTTTGTTCTAGTATGATTTGATGATCAGACCTTATTTTATTTTTCTCAGTGAACACATAGAATCTACGATACTGTTTAATCAACTAAGAGATTTTAGAGCTATATGTTCTTCTATGTGCAACTGGAGCATATTTCACTTCATCGACGTCAGATTGAGTGTTTTTGAAGAGAAAGGTGCATGCCTACATGAGAGAATTTCTTAACATTGTCAGTTTGAGTTAAGCGCTAAAAATTTTCAGAATTTGTTTTAGCAGAGCATCTATATGTTTTGTAAATCCTTTGAAAATTATTAGGGTCTGCAGTTCTTTGCTTTTTTTTTTTTTAAAAAAATATTTTGCTTCAGGCATATACATTTAGGCACACATGAATACGTAGGACGAGATGTATCCTGTGATTGGAGTTGGTGAAAACTTTTGCTCATATTGTCTAGAGTCTAGCAGTTCTGTTTTTACCTTAATATTGACTTAAACTACAGGCTTTGCATCTAGAGGTAAAGTACCTCTTCTACTGGTTTGAGGTATCATGTTTCACTAAGAAGTTTTACCTTAATGTTGTAAAAGATAGCTTATTTAAAGGTGTCAAGATTGAATATTTAAAATTTGAAGATTTTTTGGCTGCTAATTTTTATTAATTTTTTTTCTTCCTATTGAATGAATATAGTTTTGAATCTGTTGCTTGCTTTTGACTTGCTCTGTTTCAACTATTTTAGGACAGGCTTTCAGTAATGCATCTAATGCACCAGAAATACAAGATTGGACCAAGAGAATGAAGCTCTGGCTTAAGGAGCTTTACATTTTTCAGCAGTCATTGCTTAAAAACAAACAAGCTTCTGATAGTGAATTGCGAATAGACCAACTGTCAGACAGAGACCTTCCTATTTGGCTAGCAGCACAGAAGGCAGTGAGTCGCTATGAAGGACTCCTGGCACCTGTTGGACCCCGTGAAAGGCTCCTTAGAAAATTACTTGCATGGATTGGATTAATTCCTCCTCCTCCTGAGAAACCATTCCCACTTGACAGTGAAAGTAATGCTTCTGAACCTTATTTAAGGTTTGTAACTTTTTAAATTCTCTCTGCTCAGGTAATTTTCTTAGTATTTATTAGCTTTTCCTATTCAGATATTCATCTCTAGTATGATAGCTATACAAATGTTGTTTTCCTAATGGATGTACATGCATCTTAATATGTATACGTGAGGTGCTACTTGGATCTTTTCTTCAAAGTATTGGTTTGAAGTGTTTATACAGCCATTACCGCCTGCCAAGTGTTATTTTTTCTTTTCTTACTTGATTTCTACATCTGTGGTCTATTATTTGACAAGCTCTTAAAAGGTTTGAGCTAAGATTGTTATTATCTGAAATGAAGTAATAAAAAAATTGTTCACTCAGGTCAATTTTCTTATCAAGAATGACACTTAGTGATATATGGAAGCCTGCTTCAAATAAACTTTGTGGAAATGATTTTTGGAAAAAGTTCAAAACTTCCATTTCTATTCTTCTGTCACCATCAATTCTCCAGGTATTCCTTGTACATAAATTCATATGGTTTATTTCATTAAATTATCTTCATTACTGAATTTTTGGGATGGGTATTTACAGTTTATCCTTCTTCAACTATGGGAATATTTAAACACTACCCAAGCATTAATAAAGAGCTGTTAGTCAATTTTGGTTATGGAAGTTTGGTTGTATATACCATTTATGGTCTCCTGGGTTGGTGCTTTTGATGAGCAGGAGCCAGCATTCGAAGAATTGATTTTGCTTTATACAAAGGATATGGGTGAAGGAGATGGAAATGATAAAGCTGAATCTCGATCTCTGCAATTAAAAATATATGAAAGAATTCCAATTCCAGATTTGCCAGTAAATATTTCTAACACATCAATGTTTGTAATTTCTGTCATCTTCATGCTCGTGCCTTACTTTTTTAATGAGGCAGTTATAATCATTTCTTGACAGTTGTTTCCTTGATGCTGTTAAATTTCTATCTTGAATCTTTTCAGTTCTTGTCTTATCACTTGCAGGTTATTTTCCCTCACAAGAAGCTGTCTTTCCGTATCATAGACACAGTATGTGCACAAATGTTTATTTGACATATTTTAGATTTTCATCAAGATTGTCAAGGATAAGGTTTTCAAAATTGTATAAAGAGGTGGTCATGTTTTTCTTTTCATCTTCTTGTTTGTAAGTTCAATAATGTAGTATTGCAGATGCCAGCTTCCCAACATCCATTTTATGTGGCTTAGCCCATGACTGTCTGCTTACTAGAAGCTAAGCACATTAATTTAAAACTATTTGTTTATAGTCCATTTTTTTAAATCTTATCTAACTTTCCTTTGAAATATTGAGATTGTGGTTTAGGCGAATAATAGTTATGCCACTGGGCATACTGTAGTTTTTCTTAATTTTCATTAATTTTCAATAAAATTACAGAACTGTCCTTCATTTCAAGAAAATGGAGACTCAACTGAGTCCTGACCCCTTTTTTTAATTCTGTTTTCAACTTTATTTGTTTTTCGCAAAGCTCTTATGCATTTTTCATTTAATTTCCTAAATTAAACAACTTACATTTTCACTTGTTTTATTATTTTTCTCTCCTTGATTTATTTAGTCTATTCCTTTTTATGGGAACAGAAGTCTCATCAATGGGACACTACAGCTGCTTACATTAAAGCCTTGCTTCCATGTGATCTCTTATATCCATTGTTCATTTCATTTTCTATAAACTAGAAAAGTCGATTACCTATATATCTCCTACTTTATATTGGATTTCTTTTTGAACCTCTCTTTCTATCCTGAATTCATTTGGTTTTTTTGTTTCTTAACAGTCCCTTTCAATTTGACCAGCTATCTTCTTAATATGTCTTTAGTAACTAACTTTCTATCTTTGTTTCATTTGGTATAAAGTTTTACAGCAAAGCAGCTTGGCATGGGCCAATTAAGTGCAAAAAGAAAAAAAGAATCATAAAATTTATAATAGCCTGTGGAAAGCATGAGCGGCTTAACCTTGTAACTATATTAATTTGTCAACATAGAATGAACTATCAAACTATGAGTAACTTTAAGATGATGTGAAGAATAAGAGAAGATGCTTGAGCCTAATCTAGCCTTCTATCTCTTGGTGATGGTTTTTATATGCAAGATGAGCTAGTAAAAGTTTACGGGCATGAAGACTTAGAATTCTGCACTTGTGGTACCATGCAGAACAATTAATGTAAAGACCAATTATCCAAAAAATTTAAGCGATTAGGAAATGACTCAATTTAGTATTTATCTTTTTAGTTTCTATCATAAACTCCATGATGTGAATTTTTTCAGCTGCACTACTGGCTGATATATCTTTACCCAAACTGACCCTTTTTTTTATCATTTATCATTTTCTAAGAGACAAAAATTTGATCACAGTAATGTGAGGATATTTCCATTTCAGAGTATAGTATAACTTGGTGGATGTTATCATGTTATACTTGGAAAAGTAAAGACAACTCAAATATGCTGCATGCTTAGAGAAATGTGGTAAGCAATTTAGCTAATACATTGCAATGAGCATCTGAAGCTTCAGTCTTTCTGAAAGTGCTACCTATCTTTTTAGAATCATACAGAACGAAAGTTTGGGACTTATTATTTCATAAGTTTCTGAATGATACTCCTTAATCTCTGGCTTACCCTTTTGAGCCAAGCACTATAAAACCTCCAATTAAATATTTTCAGAAGTATAAAATGGATACTTTTAATGATGAAGAAAGAATGCTCTAACAGAAGTTTTTGGCCTATTGAACTAATAGCATTTGATCTCCTTTGAAGGTACGTTTGGATGCAGCCACAATATTGGGACTTTTGGCATATTTCATAAACTACAAATTTGAGGACATCTTATCTTCTCCGTATGTTAGTTTTCAATTGTATTGGCTTTTAGTTAAATGTCACTTACTTCAGAATTACCATGTTGCAGATAAGAATAGTAGTCATAGAAAATATCTTATGTCTGCATACATCCTTATGTTAGTTTCCCCCTTATACTGATTTTTTATCAGTACAGAATATTTCTTTTTCTTTCTTGTTCTTTATTTGTCTGGTCTACTGCTTATAACTCTCTCTTTTTTCCAAAATTTTTTTTTTCATCACAGATCAGCAATATTTCTTGATGTAATTGCTGTCAGTGCTCTAATAATATATGTGACTCGTGTGGCTTTGGGTTACAAACAAACATGGGATAGATATCAAGTGAGTGGAACAGATCAACAGATTCGTTATTGAGAATCTTTACTTATTATCATGAGTTTAAACTTTTAGTTCTATCTCCACTCTACGATATTAGTTAATTTCTGAGGAATTTATTTGATATTTCTGTAGCTTCTTGTCAACAAGACTCTCTATGAGAAAACCTTGGCCGGTGGCTTCGGCTCAGTTCATTTTCTTCTTGATGCTTCTCAACAGCAACAGGTGAGTAAATCCTGGTGTTTATATTCCCAGAAATGCAGGAGAAAAATTTAACACGAAATGCAAAACAGAATACTCCTTCATTAGATATAATGATACATAGTATTTTATACTGGATTTAGTCTATTTCTTGCTCAATTGTTGTATTACAGATCGAAAAAAATTCAACAGAAGATGTGAGCGAGAAAAACTGTTCAGATGTAGGCTGAGCACATCTGTACGGGGAACATAGTCTCTCCTCCTTCTCTCATCCTTCAGTGAGCAGGGAGGCAGTCTATGGTGCTCTCTCAGACTAGAAAATTTTTGGTCACAAAGAGCAAATCATTTGATATTGTTTTTGTGGGGAAGATAGCGGATAGAAATAGGGTGAGCTAAAAAGGAGAGGGTCTAGGGCTTCAATCACCTTTTGGGAGGATGAAGTTGAATGGTTGCTGTGACTTTTGCATGAGCATTACTGGACGAAGGAGGGAAGTTGTGGGGTCGGAATAAGGCAAGCAAAAGCCACAATCTATGACTGATATTAAGAGGTAATAACCGGAGAAAGTTTTTGGTCATCACAGAGAAGAAAGGGGAGGAAGTGATGCGCATCTTCATTTTGGAAGGTCCACTGGCCGGAGGATGGTGGAAGATAATGGTGGCGTTGTCTGAATGGTGGAGAGGAAGTTTGAGGTGTTGGGGGCAACCAAAGGAGATAAAATTGAGAAAACAGAAGGATAGGCATAGCCAGAGGCAATTCACGATAGCATGCCAGTTTTACTATACTGTCCAAGGTGTAAGACGGCGAAGATTTTGAGACAGGAGGTGAGAGGAGAGTGGAGTTTCGATGACGCACTAAAGGAAGGTATGCGAGAGGGCAAGCCAGGTAGGGAAGAAGAGACCCGCCTTCAAGATGGATCGGACTAAATTCGAAATCCATCAAAACACAATTAAGGGATGCCGTTTTGATTATGTGGGGGGCTTGAATGGATATTGGTCTGGAGAGCCAAAAGATAAAAAACATACGGGATTTAAGCCACGGTTCAGCTAGGTTGAGAAAGGGAAACGAGTTAAGTAAGACATGAAGGAGAAGCGGGTTAAAAGCCTCAGACCCAAGTCCAATTGCGACAGGAGATGAGAAGCTGAAACCCGAGTTGTGCCTAAGGGGAAACCAGGAAAAATATAGGAGGCGCAAGAACGTGGCTGCTACAACAGATTTGGGCGATGGAGAGGATAACAGAGAAAAGGGGGAGTTTAGTGGAGCTCAGGAGGAAGAAGAATCGGCTAAAGAAATGGTGATGGAAGTCGAAGCCAGTTTAATAGTGTGCAAGGTTGCGAGAAGGACGAAGAGGGATCTGCTCGGTGCTGGTGGTGGTTTTGATGGTGCATGATTAGGTTGAAGGGGAGCCTGGGCTGAAAAGAAATGCTTATGGTGCAGAAGGCTGAGGTGTTATTGGAGGATGAGAAGGGGGAACAGGAGAGAGATGAATGAGGAAGATAATTCTAGATGGGTCATTCCAGAATATACAACGAATTAGCAGAATGTTAGGGGTTGGTTTTGATGGATTAGAGGAGCACGCCATGATGCTTTTCAAGAGATTGAAAAAAGAAAAAAGGAGAAAGTGAGAGGGGAGAAGATAAGAAAAAATCCAGGGATAAAAATAGATAATGGGTGGAGGAACCTAGAGATTTGAGGAGGTTGAAATC
>NW_019014635.1:889795-904391 GCF_000150535.2 Carica papaya
GACATACATTTTCCATACATATATATATATACAAAATGGAAGGAAAAATTTGCAGACTTCAACTAATGTTACCAATTCTGATACATATCATAATTTAAGCAGAAAGATACAGAGCCAAACAAAAACATGGAACTCCATTCCTATTTGACAGTTGTTATCAAAAGCTATCAATATCAGAAGGAAACAGTTAACATAAAGTCTGAAGAAAACAAAATCAACTCTTTGTTCCATGGAAAACTCAATCTTCAACAGTAACACATCCGTTTATGGTGTTGTTTTTGTGTATAAATTGTGGACTGTTGCTTATGGACTATAGAGCATCAATTAGATGATGGGCGGTTTGGGACGAGAAGAATTTGGGCATGGACGGTTATTAACAAATTGAAGAAGCATTTTATTCTCATTCCCCTAGTTACTTTTTGGGTAGTGTAGAAAGAGAGAAACAGGAGGGCTTTGAGAAGGTGTAAGATGTCTTTAGTAGAGTTAAAAATAGATGGTTCCAACTTCTGGATTTTTGATTATAGGTCATCATCTTTATTTACCGGAGGATTTTAAAAACTTTATTGATATATTGATCGATATGTAATATTTTTATATATGGTTTTATACTTTCTTGGTGCTTGTGAATTAATCTTTCCACACTATTTTTATTTTTTTAAAAAATATTTTATATTAATTTGACGAAATCTTCACTGAATAGGTTGTTACTATTATTACTAAAGGATTTTTTGAGAAAATGATATATGTTAAATAATGAAGCCAAGTAACTAATCATCACAACAGCTTAATCTAGTGAGAACTGAGTCCTCGCATTACTCTCATATTATATATCATACGCCATTCACTATGTTAGAATTGTAGAAAAATTTAGGTTATATTTATGCTGAATTTTAGTTTTGTACAGAAATGAGGAAGTTCGATTCTAGCTCTTAATTCTTCAAGTGTAATATCATGTTAACTACATGTATTGGGGATTGATTATCTTAAAATATTAAGTTGATGTGAAAAATCAACTTATTATTTTTATATTATAAAAGTATAATTGCTAGACCGAATCATGACTTGCTATGCGTCCCTTCTTTGAGCCACATCACATAAATATTAAATTACCTATCTTGTCCAAGTGATTAGCCTGTTATGGTTATTCGTTATGATGTGGGGTATGTGGCGATCAAATTTTCTTGCATGAAGGTATTAGAATGGAGTGGATTATTTTGGTTATCTGGTATTGAAATAATCTGAAAACCTTCTTTAAGGATGAACTAAATATGATAGATAAAGAGTGCGAAGTCCTTCCACTGCAGTGGCTATGAGTTTTTATTTGTTTCTGTGATGTCTGATTCTTTAACTCTTTACCTATTGTATGCAGTACAAGGAAGCTATTTTGATGTACGCAGTCCTGCTTAAAGGGGAGAAGAATCAGGTTTGCTCCTACCATAATTCCATTCCATCTTTGTCTATTGATCACATTAATTTGTTCCCTCATCTTTTTCTATCGGGCACTTTGTGATTAAGGTAGAGAAAGTGCTCCAACATGAGTCGAGATTCATATTTAAACATCCTGTTTGCCAGAAGTCCTAATTTTTTAAGGTTACTGATTTAAGATTAATCTTTTTATGGTTGACTATAAAAGTTTTCAAGAGACATCGTTTCTTATTTCCTTGGGAAAGTGAAAACAATAACTTTTGGCTTGGTATACTAAATTCAGGACGTCACCAAGCTTGTTTCTGACTAATAGGTTATTTGCTACAAAAATGTTGGAGACAGATGTGAAAGATTTATGTACGATGTGTTCAAGGCAAAGGTAAAAAGGCAAGGAGTTTTTGTCTTCTAATAACCATATATGACAATTAATTTGGTAGAAGATGATGCAGGTTGAAATGCCGGTTGAAAAGGCAATTGAGACATTGACAAGGCTAGGATTAGTGTCAGAGTCGATTATTGATGTAAGAATTCGGCTGCAAGTTCTTCCTTGTCTAGAAGCATACAAAGCTCTCAAAGAACGTTGGAATAGTTTGCTCAGCTAGTATATTCAACAGATGATCCAATCTATTCTTTTCTTTCTGGAAGACACTCTGATCGCTGTTTAGCATATAGTGCCAGTATATATGGCAATTCACAATAGATTTCCAAATTAATATTACACAGGCTTAATTCACCAACTGTTTGTTTTTATATTTTTTTCTTGGGGAAGAAGAGGATGTTAGGCTCTTCTCAAAGTTGTATATGCTGTAGCATTCTTAATTTTGTAGAAATTTCTATTTGGACCTCAGTTAAGTTGTATATGTTGTTTATAAATGGGTATCTAATTGTCTATGTTTGTTGCTCTAACTCAAAAGCTTGTGAAGTATCTTTTAGACTAAAGTTCAATTATCTTAAAGAGTTTTTTTTTTTTTTTTGATAAATCAAAATACATTTACATAATTTAGAATTAATTTTTTTTTTCATAAGTTAACTAACAAGTTATTACCAGGAAGTTATTTCGGACCTTTTCTACATTAAATATCATTTTTTTAAAAAAATTATATATACATTGAAGGATAGTGGCCTACCTACTATCCCAATGCTTACATATGTGCAGAGATTCTATGAAACAAGATTGCTGTGAAATCTACAGGTTTTTTTTACGTGGGTAGGTAAAAGTTATGAGACAATTTTACAGTTTTAATAAGACAAAAAGAATAGCCGGTTGTAATTCTTGAACTCTCCATACTGAGAAAATGTTCCTTCATCTTGGGCACCCTAGACCATATAAATCTTGATTCATGATACTTCATCTATTCATATAAATTAGGTGTTATGGTCCTCCGAATGGATCTTGTTATGAACCTATGAACATAAAAATTAGTAGAGTTTAGAAGTTTTTGAGTTTTTTCTTCCTTTGCCCATTCTAGAAATTAGTTTAAAGGCTCTGGGAGAGCACTCAAACTTCTTTGTAAAAATTTTCATGAAAAAATCTGCCTGGAAAGACAGTGCCTTTATTACAATAAAAGAGTAGTTAGTTATTTCCAAAATTATCTTAACCACTCTCGTCCTAATCCAGACTTATTCTGCCTTATTTCGACATAATTACGACTATCATGCATAATACATCATTTAAGACACAAGTAACACTTTATACATAACATTCACACATAAAACTTTACACATTATACAATTACATAATCTAACATCACGAGTTCATGATCATATAAATCATGTGTTTGATCACAGGAAACAATAAATCAATGTTGTTCCTCACAATTCAAGAGGCTGGGCCTTCGTAAACACAAATACTCCTCCACCCCCAACAGCTCGGCCAAGAAGCATATGACGGTCTAGATAAGAAAGATAGTATAGTCCACCCACTGATCTCCTGCAGTTTAGATATTCTCTCGTTTATGTCAGATATAGAGAATCACATTTTTTGATAAACCAAACAAGGTCATAACATATGTGATTTACCTTCCTGGGTTTGGATTTGTTACAGGAACTTGGGCTTTGAAAGCACGTATAAACTGCAAGATCTGGGCATTAAAGAGAGACAGTTTTTAAAGAAAATTTTGGAATTAGTTATTGACTTCTTTACTCTGACAAATATTTGATTTTCAACTTACACAACTATCATGGTCAGTGTCCTTAATAACTTTTTACAGCTTATCAGACATTTTCAATGAAAAATAATACCACCCAAAATCAGTAATCTACATTTATTTACCTGTAGACTTAGATATGATCGTGGAAGTATCGCTGGTGCTATGAGAGCTTGCAGCTCTTCACTGATTTTTATGCTTTGAACAGTTACCTGCCATTATTTAGCTGTGAGCTCCTTTTTTCCCCTTAAATGATAACCAATACTGTCTTCCCAAGGTAATAACAAAAATTAACCGACGGAAAGTGCCTGATTGAATTAATCCTCATGTAACAAATAGGTACGAAACTATAAATCTGCCACACTACAGAAGATAATTTCCTTTCAACTGGTTTGAAGATATCAAATATCTTAATAGAGAAAGTCACTTCATTTGCTAACGTAAGTCTACCATCTTGAGTACATCTTGGAAGCCTCAAGTACATAGCTACTGTAAAACAGTTATAGTCCATGTATTTCATCATTATGTAGTGGTTCAGGTTACCAAATTAAAATATGTTCCATTTAGGGCAGGGCAACTGACCTCCTCAAACTGAAGGTAGATGTTACGGACAGAAACAAGATCAAATTTTGCAGAAACAACGAGTGTGGCACCTTCTTGTTCCTGTAAAACATAGGAATCAAAAGCTTTATTCAACATAACGTGGCCTAAATTGTCTATGAATATGGACTATCTTCAGGAAAGGTATCCAGTGAAATGCAACTGAAAGAGCCCCAAATTGAATAACTCTGTCTGATCACAAGCTCCCAAGTATAAATGTTTATGGCTTTGTTTTCTTCCAAATTTCATATGAAAAAAGTGACACATCAACTAAGACGACTTTTGGCAAGAAAACGTCTAGATTAGAGAATGAACGAAACAAATTATCAAGATTACACTGACCTGTGAACAAATGAAACAAAGGCATTGCAAACGAAAGAACCTAATGAAAAAAGAATAAGAAAGATAAAATTCTATGCATATGGATGCAAATAAATTCCCATGAATCAGGGTGGTCCTCCTATCGTTGTTTTTTGGGTTTGTAGAGGGAAAACACTCGTGATGTGCAAGATTTACTAAGATTCAAGAAGGCGAATTGAGAAGACAGAAAGGCAAAACTTTACCTCTAATAATGTTGGAATACTCCACTTAACAACATTACGGACAATGCCTCCATCAGTCCTATCCAGGCATTCAAATTTCTGGAAGATCTGTCCAACCTGCTCGAATAGTCAAGCACAACAAAATTAAAGAAAGAAGATAACATTTGGAAAGAAGTCAATTTATTTAGCAAATGATATTTGTCAAAATTCTATTTGATTCAACTTATTTTGACATAAGAGCTCATATTTATAAACTCTATAACAACATATAAGCTAATATAACTTTTTTTAAAAAGAAATAAGTCGATAAAGTGTGGGTAACATGCGTCTTTTGTATTAGTTTATTTAAGCATTTGGTAAAGCTAATACAATCTTTATTTTCTACTTTCTGTTAATACTTAATTATTTAATTTGACTCTTAAGTTCTTAGTCTTTTACTAAAAGTGTAAAAGAACTTAAAACGTTTTATACTGTTCATAAAATTGTGTTGACAAAAAAAAAAGGCTAACTCAAATTATCAAAAGGGGTAAAGAAGAAATTTTTTTTTAACAATTAACTAAGATAGAAAGCAATTAGAATAAGGATCAAATGCTATTTTGGAACAAACCCTTAAATGTCATAAATTCATTTGCAAATTCATATATAATTCAATTAGCGTAGGTAGTAAATTATATTAGAATGACAAAAAAATTTAGTTCCCGTGAAACTCCATATGAAATTAAAACAATATTCCAGATTCGATCAAAATTACTTTGACAATAGCAAACATATAAATCAATATCTTAATTACCATCCATCCTGTAGCAAATTCTATTACATTGCGCTTGTTTTAAATTTTTTCTATTCTAACTCAATTCTTGTATCGTATTTATTGCTTATGTATAAACGACTTATAATTTATACACTTTATGTATAATAAGAATGCATTTATATTTCCACATGTTAAGTAAGAAATTACATAAATAATCAACTTGAATTGGAACTGAAGTGCTATTTTTATCCAAATTTAAAATCTATTTGTATGGATTCTTCATTCATTCCTGCCTAATTTATTGTAAATGGCAAGTAAATTATGATACTGAGGCTGATAGAAAAGCAACAAAAGGAGGTAAAATGATCGTGGCATGAATGAGAAAATTTGAAATGCCGAAAATAACATTTTCATTAGTAATACCTGAAAGAAAGGAAGTCTTGCAGCAGATTCCAAAAGAACAAGGACATCAGGGGCAGATGTATACTGCAAGCGCCAAGTCCCATCCAACATCACCAGGTCAATTGGCGCACCATTGTTGTACCCCTCCACGCTAACCTGCCAGAGTTATGCCTAAAATACTACATAATTCAACTTCATTTCCATATTCCCCATTACTTTTTGACCGAAGAAAATGAGGGGAAGCAGACCAGAGCTTCCTCAATGACAGAGCGTTGATCAGCCGTTGCAACGAGACCTCGTTGTGTGTCTTGGGTTGCTCTCAACAGCTCCTGTTTTTTGTTCTCTAAACCAAACTCAGACACCTGGAAAACTAACAAATCCAAATAGCAGGCGAGGAGAACAATAAACAGTGAGGAGATTTAGGGAAAAAACGGAATCGAAGAAGACAAACCCGAACGGTGTCATTGGCCACAGCCATTGAACATGAAAATCTCCTGCGAGCTGGGAGGATATTTGTGCCCTTGAGGTTAAGGTTTAACCAAAAAGGGTTCACATTGCCAAAACCACTCTTCCCTTTTGCAGGGTATAAAGGGAAAGTGAAGGCTAATGCTTGCATTTCTTTAAAAATAGGTTTCAATCGCCACTATCAACAGCTGAGTAAATCGAAGCAAAGCACAAGCTCTAATCCATGCGCTCAATGTTCGTATCCTGAGTCCAGTGTCCTACAACGCAAACAATTAGCACAAAAGCCGAAGCTGAACAATTGACGAAACTTGAGATTCAATTTAGTTGACATCAATTGATATTTGGTTCATACAATAACAAGATTGGGTTTTCACGGACTTCAGCAGATGGGCAATGGAAATTTGGCCTAATAATTTCTTATCAAGGAAGTTTATGAACATGTTTAATTGATTTATCCCATTAGATTGGACCCATTCCCTCCATTCCTTTTTTTCCCGCTCCGGGTCCAAAATGACCCGATCCAACTGGATCACGCGGCTAGCTTTTTACCCGATTCGGCCCTACCCGAATCCATGCACCCGTACTGTTACCATCGTCGACGATCGAGGAAGCTAATTCCTAAATCATCGTGCCAGAAAATGGCGAGTAGTGTATCGGTTAGTGTTAATCTTTATTACATATTAGCCCACAAAAGCGCTGCCCTTGTTGGGAGATTACCAAAGAGGAGAACGCTCTCGCATCTTGTAGGCTTGAAGTCCGTCAAGTTTAGTCACCGGAACACCGGGATTTGTTTTACCACAGACGCCTTTGTCGTCGCCGATGACGCCAAGTACGGGAATAAACAGGTTATCAGCCTCACTCCTCGCCTTTACGACTACGTCATCGCCAATGTTCGCGAGCCCGAGGTATCTTCAATTGCCCTCTTTTCCTATCTCACTCAGTCTCTCTGTGTATGCTTTTGCCTAAAAAAACGAGTGTTGGTTTAGGCTTTCAGTTATTTTTCTTGCGCTTGTGATTCCTGCATGTGTTTTAGATTCTGCGGCAACTCCGAGAAGAGACTGCCAGTATGTGTGGAAGTCAAATGCAGGTATTCATTCCCGCAAAACTGTTTTGTTTTAATGTTATTTTTCTTCTCTATGTCTCACTGACAGTATGGACTATGGAGACTTTTTTTGGTTATAGGCATCCCCTGATCAGGCACAACTGCTTGCAATGCTTGTACAGATTCTAGGCGCCAAAAGGTGCATTGAAGTTGGTATCTATACGGTATTGTCTCTGTTTGGTGCCTAATTCACCCAACAGATTACATTCTACTGTTTCTTTTCTAATCTTTATGATGTGTGTCGAAAACTAAATGCTGTAGAAATTTGGCTTTGTAGTCACTTGTTTGGTTATTGAACTAATGTAAAGAAAATTTGACCGGCCAAAATTATCTATTTGTTTCACATGTTCAAACTTATGAAACTTGGATCGGAAGGATGGGTTACCTAATAATTAATTTTTTCACATTTCCTTTTAAGTTCTTGTTTTTGCAATGTTGGGGAAAGCTGCTGGATTTCTTGTAAAAATGGCCAATAATTTTTCAGATGAACTATTGCCTTTGATACCGTTTCCTCCATTAGAGTCTTGATTTGGAGTAAACTTAGATTTAAAAATTAGTATGTGCTCTATCTGGACTGCTTGATTTTCTTGTGTGGTGGGAGCTTTTACAATTTCAATTCCAGCCTTGAGATATTCCTGGATATTCATGTAAAAAACTTCCACACAAGTAAGGAATGAGCACAAGAGATCTGTTTTCTCCTCTACCATATATTGTTCTGATTGAAATAGAGGAAGTGATACTATGAAGTGTGATGATCTAGTGGTGAAGAGGTCAATAAAAAACACTTCAGAAGTTTGGTTCTGGACTGGCAACATCTCTCGCTTAATACCAGTTATTCAATAAGCTTTTGACCTGTCTACATAAAGAATGTAGCAGCCCCGGTAATTCAAAAAAAATGGAAATTATATTATAAATATTAAATGCGGAAGCGAGATCAAAATTTCAGTTAACATCCCTTACACGAAAACAAAAAACGTACTTAAAGTATAAAAGATTAAACTAACTAAGAGAGAAACTCGAAAATAAAACTATGAGTATGACTACAGAGTCTCTAGGCATCCCCTTCGTCGTCCTCCTGCGGAACGGGCTCGGGAACCATGTCTTCCTGATCTGAAATGGTTAAATAAGGAGTGAGCTATACTAGCCCAGTAAGGACATCACGATATCTCACCGTCACGGAGGTAAAGGTGGGTAGAAAAACACAAAAGACCAATGGAGCATGATTTACAACAAATCCTTTTTATTTATGATAAAACCTTTACCATCCACTCACCTCGGTGGAATTCATGAAGCAATATAAGAAAACAATAACATTATCACAAACATGGAATAATATAAGCTGTAAAACATAGCACTTATCACGCCTTTTGTAATTCAATCATTATACAACATATCCTTTTCTCATTTACCAGCCTACTAGTATCCATGGGGGTCCATAGGGGTCCCGCTACCCGTTAACCTTTAACATTCATAATCAGTTTCCAGGGCCGTCCCCATACCCCGTCCGGTATGGGTGCCAAAACCATAAACCTCAATACCCCGTCCGGTATGAGGGTGAAACGGGCCGTCCCCATACCCCGTCCGGTATGGGCGCCAAAACCATAAACCTCAATACCCCGTCCGGTATGAGGGTGAAACGGGCCGTCCCCATACCCCGTCCGGTATGGGCGCCAAAACCATAAGATCTCCATACCCCGTCCGGCATGTGAGACCACAATCCCGGTAGGGTTCCCTACGGACCCGGTCCGTCCACCATCTCCCAGGATATCTAGTTAGGCTAACCCCATCATACAATTATCAGTCTACACAATCTTACATTTTCCTTTTCCTCAATAAGCATCATCAATTCACATTTAAACAAGCAAATCGTAATTCATGCCAAACAGACAACATACAGTATCAGTTCTTCACTCTTTCAACCCATAATTAATAAAACAGTAATATATGCACTAGAAACTATAAAATGAACACATCAAATCTCATAATGCATTTAAAGCTGTAAAACAGGCCAAATAACAGTAAATCATAAATCACACTAGACTCGGGCTCCATTAGCAACCTTAAACAATTTCACACATGCGTTAATTCAAGAAATACCGTTTTATCATTTTGAAGTTTAATACCGTGATAGGAAATAGGGTGAGGGGTCCTTACTTGTTTTTGGGATCCGAATACGATTCACAGTGCGCCTACAGGCCGTCCCTAATTTTCCCTAAATTTTTCTCGGGGAACTGAAACACACTAACGGTACCTGCACGTATTCCAAAAATCTCAAATTAGGCTCAGGGCCCCTTTTTGGCCAATATCGCAACTCCGGCACGGCGGCTCCGCCGTGCTCCGGCGACGGCGCCGCCGCTTGCGGCGGCGATTCGCCTTGGGTTGGCTGTTTTCGGCCGTTTCTGGCCGAATTCGGCCACACTCGCATCGGTCCCTGCGAGAAAACAACCCTAGGCCCTCGGGGGGCCAAAAAATCACGGAGAAGCGGAGCTTACCGGCGGCGACGCTCTCGGGTGCGGCGGCTCTCCGGCGAGGTTCGTGGTTTGGTGATTCGGCTCCGGTCAACCTGTAGAGAAAAGAATGGTGATCACGGTGATATAAAAATTGCATCAAACGGAGGCCGGGAAGGGCCTCGTCAGAGGCAAAAACCGAGAGGGGGCGCGGCGGCGCCGCTGGTCTTCGGCCGCGTATTCCGGCCGTTTGGCCGGGATTTTGGCTTCGATTTGGCCACAGGAGGAATCAGCGTGGAAAAACGAGTCGGGGGTATGAAATTTACCTCGATCGGCGGTCGGAAATTTCCCCGGTGCGGCGGCGGGTGGCGGCGGTCGGCCTCTGGGTTCGTCTTCTCCGGCGAGCGGCAGGCGGCAGGCGGCTAGGGTTTGTGGTCTGGTGTGGGGGTTCTATTTATAACCCCTTGCCCTTTGATCTCAGCCGTCCATTTTGTTTTAATCTGGGCCGTCCGTTTTTGATTAAATCTGGGCCGTCCGTGCGATTAAATCTGGGCCGTCCGATCACGCGATTGATCTGGGCCGTCCAATCGCGCCCACGCGGATCGCCAACGTGGCCCGTTCAGGAGCGACGTGGTCTTGCCACGTGGCAGGCCCCGGTTGGCCGGGACTGCTGACCGGGCCTGCTGACGTGGCTGCCGACGTGGCTTTTTTTTTTTTAATTTTCCCTCGGTCCGGGCGCTACAACTCTCCCCCCCATAAAGAAATTTGGTCCCCAAATTTGCCTCATTACTCTTGATCAAACAGATGGGGATATTGGGCCCTAAATTCTGATTCCAGTTCCCAAGTCGCCTCCCTGGGCGTGTGGTTCTGCCACATGACTTTTACAAATGATATTTCCCGGTTGCGGAGTATTCTGCTTTCTCTGTCCGTGATACTGACCGGTATTTCTTCATAAGACAAGTTCTCTCGGAGTGGAAGCGGTTCGTGAGCCAAGATATGAGAAGGGTCCGGATTGTACTTACGTAGCATAGATACATGAAACACATTATGAACCCGGGAGAGCTCAGGAGGCAGTGCAAGTCTGTAGGCAGTGGTACCAATCTTGTCTAAGATTTCAAAGGGTCCAATATATCTGGGGTTTAATTTTCCCCTCCTACCGAACCTGCTAATTCCCTTGAAGGGGGTGACTTTAAGAAACACCCGGTCGCCTTTCTCAAAGGCCAGGTCCCTTCTCCTGGTATCGGCATAACTCTTCTGCCTACTCTGAGCTGTCTGGATGTTCTTCTTGATCTTAACTATCTTGGACGTGGTTTCTTCTACCAAATCCGGGCCAAACAATCTTCTATCGCCCACTTCCTCCCAACAGATCGGCGACCTGCACGGACGCCCGTATAGCGCCTCGTATGGGGCCATGCCGATGCTCGCTTGGTAGCTGTTGTTGTAAGCAAACTCTATCAGGGGTAGGTGGTCGTCCCAATGGCTCCCGGAGTCAAGGACACAAGCTCGGAGCATATCCTCCAGCGTACGAATTGTCCTCTCTGATTGTCCATCGGTTTGGGGGTGGAAGGCAGTACTAAGAGACAGCTTTGTTCCCATAGCTTGCTGGAAACTATTCCAAAACCGAGAAGTGAATCTGGGATCCCTGTCGGATACCACTGTTACTGGAACTCCATGTAGTCTGACTACCTCCCGGATATACATCCTTGCCAACTTGTCCAAGGGATCAGTCATTCTGATGGCCAGGAAGTGGGAAGACTTAGTGAGTCGGTCAACAATTACCCATATAGCATCATGTCCCGATCGTGCCTTGGGTAGTCCCGATACGAAGTCCATGGTGATATGTTCCCACTTCCACTCCGGAATCGGTAAGGGCTGAAGTAACCCGCCCGGGCGTTGATGTTCTGCTTTGACCTGCTGACATACCAAACATTTAGATACAAAGTCGGCTATATCTCTCTTCATCCCATTCCACAAGAACCGAGGTCGCATAGTTTGGTACATTTTCGTACTTCCTGGATGCATGGCGAACCTTGAACGATGGGACTCTGTCATGATGTCTCTTCTTAACTCACTGTCGTCTGGGACACACACTCTGTCCCTGAAACGAATCAATCCGTCGGCAGAGATCTGAAATTCTGAGTTCACTCCCTGTTCTGCATCCTTCTTGCGGGTTACTAGGGCGGGGTCGATTGACTGAGCTTCCTTTATTCTTTGGATTAACTCGGGTTGGACTGCTAGATGGCTCAAACATGTGGCCCTCTTCAGATCTTGCAGTCGAACCTGCTGCGTGGCCCCAATGGACCTACATTCTGAAACCATCAGATGGGCCAGGGTGCCTGCACTTTTTCTGCTGAGGGCATCGGCTACTACGTTGCCCTTACCTGGATGGTATAGGATGTCACAATCATAGTCCTTGAGGAGTTCCATCCACCTTCTCTGACGCATGTTGAGATCCTTCTGAGTGAAGATGTGCTTCAAACTCTTATGATCGGTGTAGATCTGAAAGGTCTCTTCATACAAATAATGGCGCCAGATTTTCAGGGCGTGTATGATTGCGGCAAGCTCCAAGTCATGGGTAGGATAGTTCTTCTCATGATTCTTTAGCTGTCTAGACCCATATGCTATAACCTTTCCATGCTGCATCAAGACACAACCCAGACCCAGATAGGAGGCATCGCTATAAACTGTATACCCTCCTGATCCACTTGGTAGAGCCAGCACGGGTGTAGTAGTCAGTCGCTTCTTCAATTCTGAAAAACTCCTCTCGCAGTTCTCATTCCATTCAAACCTTGCATTCTTCTTTGTGAGTCGGGTTAGAGGAGCTGCTAGACTAGAGAACCCTTCAACAAATCGGCGGTAATAACCTGCCATCCCTAGGAAACTGCGAATTTCCTTAACTGTTGTCAGCCTTTCCCAACCAAGTACCGCTTCAACCTTTTCGGGGTTCACCGATACCCCTTCCTTCGATATAACATGTCCTAGGAAGGCGGTTTGCTCGAGCCAAAATCCACACTTGCTCAACTTTGCATACAACTCCTTTTCCCTGAGTACCTGTAGGACTTGGGCAAGATGACGAGCATGTTCTTCTCTACTTTTTGAGTAGACTAAGATATCATCGATGAACACGATGACAAATTGATCCAAGAACTCTCTGAAGATTCTGTTCATTAGATCCATAAAGATGGCCGGGGCGTTGGTTAGCCCAAACGGCATAACCAGGAACTCGTAGTGTCCGTACCTGGTTCGGAATGCCGTCTTGGGGATATCCTCCGCTCTTACCTTTACCTGATGGTAACCTGATCGTAGATCTATTTTAGAAAAGATCTGTGCACCCTGCAACTGATCGAAAAGGTCATCAATCCGAGGAAGAGGATATTTGTTCTTGATTGTTACCTTGTTTATCCTTCTGTAATCAATGCACAGTCTCAACGTTCCATCTCCCTTCCTTGCAAAAGTAACCCCGGCACCCCATGGGGAAACACTGTGCCTAATGAAGCCACTGTCTTGTAGCTCAGTGATCTGTTTCCTTAGTTCTTCCATCTCGATGCGACTCATTCGGTAAGGAGCTACTGAGATGGGCTGGGTACCTGGCTGTAAGTCTATGGTGAACTCGACCTCCCTGTCCCTTGGTAGACCGGGCAGTTCATCCGGAAATACGTCTGGAAAGTCTCGGACTACTGGAATCTTTTGGATACAAACTTCTTTCTTGGGTTTACCTAGTTAGAGAAAATACAAGATTAAGGCACTGGAAATCAAGAAAAACTTGCCATTCGGGAAACCAGCACTGGATAATTTTATTAACTTGCAAAAGGCTCCTCGTTGGGAGGATTAAATACAATCTTTTTATTAAAGCAGTCTATGGTGGCGTGATACTCCGCTAGCCAATCCATTCCTAGGATTACATCAAAATCCCCTGTGTCTAACCCTATAAGGTCTACCCTCAATTTCCTATCTGCTATCTCCACGGCACATGCCCTGTAGACAACCTCTCCTAGCAATGTCTCCCCCCTAGCGGTAGATACAAGCAATAATGAATCAAGTCTATCAGGTGATACACAAATTTTGGAAGCAAGAACATGTGAAATAAAAGAATGTGATGCACCAGTATCAAACAAAATATGAGCAATGTGGCCAGAGATAGTATACATACCATGTACCACGTCCGGGTCTGCGTCGGCATCCTTCTGGGTAAGATTGTAAACTCTGCCCTGGATTGGAGGCCTCCCTTGATTCTGGTTTCTAGGGCACTCCCTCGCATAGTGCTGGGCACTGCCGCATATGCGACAGGTGTTGTTGAGGCGGTAGCAGGGTCGGTCCCCATGATCCCTGCCGCAGTACTGGCAGATCTTTCCACGTGCTGCCCCCATAGCCTGAGGAGGGGCCTGAACAGCAGGCCTGGGTCTCTTACTGGGTTGGGCAGGCATGGTAGGCGCTGGCCTGCGGAGCGGGGCTGAGGGTCGGGAACTTCCTGCTAGCTGAGGGCGGGTGTCGAAGCTCCTTTCTATGATCTGCGCCTTTGGCAGGACTGCCGAATATGTCTCGAGCTCCATCACCAATAAGTGCTGTCTGATCGCCCGGCGGAGGCCCCACTGGAATTTCCTGGCCTTTTGGCCCTCATCCAACAATGTCTCTGGGGCATGTCGGCCCAGCTCTAGGAACTTGTGGGCATACTCCGACACTGTCATATTACCCTGGACCAATTGAGCAAATTCCAA
>NW_019014635.1:921508-937158 GCF_000150535.2 Carica papaya
CCCCCCCCCCCCCCCCCGCCCTCGTGACAGCAGGAAATGATTATTGTTAGAGAATATAGGACTAACGTTAATGCGGAAGTAATATGATAAAATATTTATTTTTATACCCATAGAGAACAATTTTTGATGCCTTTTGTTTTCTCCCATATGCTACTAAAGTTCCGGATAATCTTCACACCTCAAAACCCAAGTATGGTAATGGTTAGAGGGAATGGTAATATATTTTTTTCTGAATGTTATTTGTTTTCTTCAATTAAACAGAAATAATTTTTTTCTCTTTTACATACTCACCAAAAGTCATACTTTTTTATAAGAAGAGTTTCTATCTTATAGACTTACGAAGGATCGTATCTTTTTACAATGGGTATTGTGGACATTTTTTATTTTATACAACATCTCCCACTCAGCCACACTAACCAAAATATATTACCACATCAATATATCTCTCACGCTTCATACATGATATGGGGTGTGCGACTAAAAAGGCAATAAGTAGTGTTATATTAAGTCACCATATAACTAATATAACACTTTCATATTTATAATACCCCAGATCATTTGAACATCACCGTTAGTATACACTGGCTCTCTATACTATAATTATATTACTTGGTTATATACAAAATATAATTGTCCGGGCTTATGTGATGTTGTCAGAAAGATTCTTCCTTAGACACTCATAACAATTCATTTCAACTTGACTGTTTTCCTAACATGTTCTGCTGGATCGTATCAGTTGTGGCCCTTGGAAACATATTAAAGTAGCAACATCAAATCTTGACTTCATGTGATAACTCCAAGTTGAAGGGTATCATACAATGAGGACATAAGAGTCCATAGGTTTCAAAAAGTTAAAAAATAGGAAATTATTTTGTCACTCCCTATATCGATCGTCATATAACACATATAGTATGATATGTATGTCACAACATAGCTCCCACTAAGTTGGGCATGCCACTCTTTTATGTCGTGCGAATCACAAGTCCAGATACTACTCAAGTATCTAACTCGAACCACTTAATCAACATATTCAATGTATGACCTGATACTCGATATTCAATTATAAGGCTTTAGTATGAAATCGAGTATATTTCATATTTGACTCTATAGAGTCTCATCTTATAGATATACTAAGACGACTATAAATTTTAGTATTTTGTCATTAATACAACATAAGTATAAAGACAGTCCATATTACACATACTTAATGCCGATATAATTTAGTCTTATCCTGCCCACTACTCAAGTGTTAGGGAGATCATCCGCGTGATAAGTTCGATCATAAAGCCTGGAGACATTATTACGTGTCTAATCATGCAATTATGATCATGAATATTTCATAAGAAAATAACAACTTTTATTTCATGAATGATCGATACATAAAAATACATGTACATTATGTATCAAATCCCAATCAAAACTTAAAGCCTACGCAAACCTAGACTCTTTACATGACCCCGAAAAGCATCTCTAGGTATAGGCTTAGTCAAAGGATCAGCAAAAGCAACCATTTTGCTAGTGGATATAAACTTAATAACAACTTCTCCTTTTTAGATAGTGCCTCCAACAAAGTGATAACGCCTCTTAATATGCTTGATTTTTTTATGAAATTTTAGATCCTGATCATATTGTATAACAACAGTATTGTCACAATGCATTTCTATGGGTTCATCAACTTTAGGGGTGATGTTGAGATCCTGTAGAAAGCTCCTCAACTAAATTACCTCTTGTACAACAAGACAACTAGCAACATACTCTGCTTCCATTGTAGATAAAATAATATAGTCTTACTTTTTACTACACCAAGATATGGCACATCCACCAAGGACAAAAACATATCTTGAGGTTAACTTAAACTCATCCCAATCCCCACCCCAGTCTACACCTGAATATCCTTTTAACCTTAAGTTCCCTCCTTGATAATAGAGGACTAGGTCACTTGTACCATAAAGGAGTGCAAGATTCTCTTAACTATTTGCCAATGAGCAGGTCCAGGGTTGCTTTGATAACGACCTACCAAATCAACCGTAAAAAAATGTACGGTCGTGTACACAACGTGACATACATTAAACTGGCTATTGCACTAACATAAGGAATGTTGCTCTTTTTTTTTTCTCTTCATCTATCTTTGGGCACTGATCAAGACTTAATGTTAGACCTTTTTCCACAAGAGTGTCAATGAGTTTGGAGCAATGCCTCCGAAATTGTTCCAAGACTTTATTAATATATGCTTTTTACCACAGTCCTAGAAGCTTCTTGGGATAATCTCTCATTATTTCCATATTAAGGACAAACCTGGCTTCACCCATGTCCTTCTTTCAAAAACAAAGGACAACCACTGCTTAGTGGAATTGATCATCTTTATGTTGTTTCTAGCTAATAGTATGTCATCAACGTATAATGAGATAAGCATAATCCCTCCAGTTGTTTTCTTGACATACACACAATGGTCTTTATCTACCATGAACAAGCCAAACGAAGTAATGGCTTCACGGAATTTAAAATACCATTGTCTAAAAGTCTACTTGAGACCATATATGGATCTTTTAAGACGACAAACTTTCTTTTCTTGACTTTTTAAGAAAAACTCAATAGGTTGATCTATATATATTTTTTCCTCAAGTGTACCATTGAGGAAAATAATTTTAACATCCATTTGAAATAATTCTAAGTCCAAATGGGCAACCAGGGATAGAAGGAGGCGAATAGAGGCAAATCTCACTATAGGAGAAAAAGTCTCTTCACAGTCTATACCCTCAATTTGGGTAAAAAATTTCGCTACTAGTCGGGCCTTAAACTTTTTAATTGATCCATCTGCTCCACGTTTTATCTTGAAAACTCACTTTTTTCTAATTGACTTACATCGAGGCGGGAGATCAACTAGTTCCCAAACCTTATTTCTTGTCATTGAGTCCATCTCATCCATCATGGCATCAATCTACTCTTTATTGTTTGGTGAATTCATAACCTCTTTAAAGGAGATGGATTCCTCAATTTCTAAAGGAGTGCATACGAAAATTTCTCTTTTGATTTAAAAATATCATCCGGTAATTTTTTCACGTTCACTCCTTCGGATTCTAGGACCTTCATCACCTGTCTAACTAAATGATAAATCTCTCTCACTGTCCCTTGTCATGGGATTTGGAACTTGAAAACTAAGCTCATGTTTCAAGCTTGGATCTTGAGGACTAACCCCATTTTCTGGTGGATTATCATTTGTAAGCAAGTTTTCACCATTTAAAATAATAGAATCACTCCTATTATCTCTTTCATTTGGTGGAATGTCACTAGCCTTGGTGACTTGATAGGTTCTCAATATCTCTCTTTCACTAATAGATACTTGCATGTCCTCCTGTAACCCATACAGTTCATAATTCTCTTTTATTTCATCAATATTTGGGAATTCATCCTCAAAGAAATCAACATTACGGGAGTCTATTTTAGTCATGCCACCATTCGGGTGTTCTCCAAACATTATATATTCTTTTGAATGTTTGGAATATCTGATAAAAACTATCTTAGTTGTTCTTGGACCTAGTTTTCCGTGCTTATGGGTTGGGTTATGAACATAGTCTGAAATGATCCAAATGGGTTTCTTACCGTTCTATAACTCATATAAAGTGACGGGTATACTTTTACTTGGTGTAGGTTGCTATAAGTAACACATCTCCCCAAAAATTATTAGAGAGGTTGGCATGTGTCATCATCAATCTAACCACGTCTAGTGATGTACAATTCCTTCGCTCTGCAACACCATTTGTTGCGGAGTATGAAAAATTGTAAGTTGGCTACGTATATCATTTTTCTCACAATATTCTTTGAACATATTAGAAAGATATTCACGACTACGATCGATTCGAAGAGTCTTTACTCTTTGATCCATTTAATATTTGACTTTCGCTACAAAAGTTTTGAACATATCTAACATTTCATGGTAATGAGAAATTAGAGACACATATCCATATCGTGAATAGTCATATATAAAAGTGAGAAAATATATGGCACTATGATGTGATTTGATATTTAAAGATTGTAAATATTAGAATAGACTAATTCTAAGGGACTTGACGCCCTTGAAGCCTTACTAAAAGGCTTTTTACTCGCTTTACCGACTAAGCATGACTCATATTTATGTAACTTAACCTTAGTAAGTCGATTTAGAATAGCTTCTTTAGCAAGTCTACTCATTCGGTCTTGCCCAATATGGCCAAATTTAGCATACCACTTAACAGATTCAGAATCACAATCAAAACGAGAAACATAAGTACACAAAGAATTATTATATATATTATCTTCTAAGTTAATAAAAAAATAATAATTTCTTAAAGACCCATGACCAAATACATTGCCATAATATAAAATGTCTAAAGTACTAGGCTTAAAGTTAAAAGAGAAACCAAATCTCAATAAAGAAATAACTAAAAGTAAACAACATCGCACCCCAGATTCGTAGAGAGTATAATAAAGGAGTAAAGTATTTCTTTCACATATTTTGAGCTGGTATACTCTGATTCTAAAGACATCTTTTTCGCTGTCGTTGCTCAATAAAGTAGTTTGCGAACCCACCGGGTCACGATGGTAGTCCACGAATCCAGTTCGATCTTAAACTACATGTTTACTTTCTCTCGTGTCTATATTCCAATTAGGAAAAGAATTAGTAACTAATGCATGAGAACAAACAAATGAATCAAGAGGTAAAATAGATAAAGGTACCTTCTTTGACTCGGAACAATCACGAACAAAATGACCCTTGTTACCACAGTTGTAGCACTTCATGCGCGCTACGTTTTTCTCTCTATAACCCTTAGCCTTATGTTGTTTGGCCACACAACATTTATGTCCATTTTCTTGAAATGGGTGCTGACTTTTCTTAAATTTCTTGGCATAATTAGTTTGTTTCCTTTGGGTTTGACCCGATGGGCAACAAGTGCCACATTAGAAGAATTAAGTGCCTTTTTGATGCTCAACTTCTATCTCAATGTGCCTACCAATTTCAGAAAAAGTATTAATGTGTTCATTATAAACCATCAAGAGTTTAAAATTTTTTCAACATTCAGGTTCATCTGGAAGTGAACGAATCACATTTAAAACCTGTTCATGATCTCTTATGTCATGCCCTTCAGCCTTAAGGTCACGAACCATAGCACTCATGACACGTAAGTGTTCAGCTATACTGTGCTTTCGATCCATTTCATATTTCATCCAGTTTAAATCCAAGGCACGGAGCCTTGTAGCAGATGTCTGGCCATAACTGATCATAAACTTGTCCCGTATGTCTTTAACTGTGGAACAACTTTCAAACTCTCCAATGAGATCGTTATGCATGTAATACAACATAGTATAACACCAAAAACGATATTTCTTGGACCATTCCTGGTATACAGCCAGAACCTCATTGTACTGGTCATTACTAATATATTTTTTCTCAGGTACAGTAGTGGTCAAGGTTTCCAAAACCTCACACTCATTAAGAGGATACTGAATCTGTAAAGACCCGGAACTTAAAGGGAAATAAATTCATAAATTTAATGTAGAAATGATTAATAGAGTTAGAGTTTACATTTCTTATACAATAATTTTGAATACCAATAGAAGTACAAGAATGTCCTTTATAAAAAATAAATAAAAAATAAAGAAATGAAACAAAAAGCGAATAACTAAATATCCTAGGACAATCTTTACTACCACTTGAAGGGAGTCTGGATAGTGAATTACTCACAACTCTCTTACTGATCGGGATTTAGATCTTGGTCCTCTTGATCTAAAATGATTAATGAAAGGAGGAGCTACACCAACCCAGTAAGAATATCACACTAATAATATATACAAAAAATCGAAGATTGGTAAAAATCATAAAAAAACTAATGAATAACTTAATTTGAGTAAATTCATTTAATATAAAGAAGATCGTTTATTTCATACTTACCGTAACAAGTTTTCCAAAAACAACCTATGAAGACCCATATCTATATCACTTTTCACTTTCACATATAAAAGAACGAGAAACAAAAACTTTCATTTTCTTACCTACTTACTGGTATCCCTATGGGTCTATAGGGGTGTCCCCCCTATTTGTGAACCCAATATCTAATTGTAATAATTAACCAGTTGTCCTCATACCCCGTCCAGTAATGGGCACCAAATATTTCATTGCCTCGATATCCCGTCAGGTATGAATGTGAACTATATCTCCCAAACCTTTCTGGTAAGGGACTTTCCAGTCCCCGTTCAACTGAAGTAACATTTACGGTAGGGTTCCCTATGTAGTGGGCTCATCCGCCATTTCCTTAAGTACCCAGTAAGTGTTTCACATAAAGATTCTCATAGCAAACAATCAACAAACTCATACCAAAATCTGATATCATATTCATAGATCAGTTAAACTACATTCATGCTGACGATATATAAACAAAATAACTAGATAAGTTGATAAGACTATTGAACTATAAATTAAGAACATGTGCTATACAAAAATCAAGCAAGTAGAACAGTATAGAAAAATAGACAATTATTAACTAACTGGTTTCGACTCCACTAGTAACCTGTAATTATTTTGAAGTTTTTTAATTTTTCACAAAAATACAAAATTAGACATCATTAAGCCTTAATTTACTATAACGGAGAGCAGAGTGAGGGATCCTTATCCGTCTCGGTATTTCAAGATGTCGAGTTGTCTACTACGTCTCATAATGGATACTGAGTTCTCTAAATTTTTTTTTGGAATTCAAAATACTCGTCACACACTTAAAAATACTAAAAAAAATCCAAAATCGGTGTCCAAAACTTATTCCGACCAATGTTAGGGATCCAGCACCGCACCACCATCGTGTTCTAACGTCAGCTCTACCACCGTGTTCTGACGTCGGCTCCACCGCCCATGATGGTGGTTCGCTTCAACCTGGTCAGTTTTGGCCAATTTTAACCAATTTACGCTGTATCCCTATAGAAAAACACATTAGGTGCTTCAGTTGGCTGAAAAATCACAAAAAAATCGAACTTACCTGCAGGGGACCTCCGAGTGCAGCGGCTCCGCTTGTCCTCCTTCGCAGCTGAGGTTCTTTCTTTGGCTACCTTGCATAGAAAAATACGGTAAATATAATGATCAAAAAATTATATGAAACGAGAATCGAAAAGGGGCTCATCGGAAGGATTTTGGAGTTTTAGCCGCTGCGAGTCCGTCAGGATTTGCCCATAGTTTTCGCCTCACCCACTATTCCTCTTACTCTGATTTGGCCACAGGGTTACTCGGAATCAAATTTTGAGTGGAAAAAAGTTTTACCTTTTTTGGCAGTCGGCGGTGGCTCCGACGCGGCAATGGCTTCGACGCAATGACGGTGGCTTCGGTGCGGCGGCAGTTGGTGGTCGACCTCTTTCTCTGGCTTCTGGTTCTTCTTCTCCAACGGGGCTGACAGTTAGGGTTTAGGTTCCCGTGTGATGCGAAGTATTTTTAATCATCTCGCGTTGATATGAACCATCCATCGCGATCGATCTAGTCTGTCCGATCACGTTTAAGGAGAAACGAATGCAAGTCATCCACGCGAGTGGGATTGATCCTGGGTTATTTGATTGTAGGGCATGCGAATCGCCAGCGTGGCCTCCCGCGTGGGACCAATGTCAGCACGCCTTGCCTCACGGTGCGCTCTAATTCGTTGAAGCTGCTGATTGGGTGGTCCTACGTGGCCAAAATGTTTCCATTTGTACTTTGACCCTTTGTTTCTAATTTTTTTTCAAAAACTCTCCCAGAACATAGATATTTACCTGTTTTTTTAAAATTATTTTTAAGATCGTCCCTAATTCGTTTTTCTCAAAATTTTACTCAAATAAAAATAAAATAAATTAATCAAATATTTTAAATTAAAAATTAAAGAGAAAAAAATTTATCTCGGGTCGTTTTTTCAAGCCCAAGTATTACAACTCTTCCCTCCTTAAGAAAATTTAGTCCCTCAAATTGGTCACTCTCTCACTCAATTAAATAGCTTGGGGGTATTGGGCCTTGAAGCTTTATTCCAGTTCCCAAGTGGCCTCTTCTTGCGTATGGTTATGCCACAGGATCTTGATGAATGGAATTTCTTGGTTGCGGAGTACTCTACTCCTCCGATCTATAATGCTTACTCGTACCTCCTCATAGGATAGATCCTCCTGGAGTAAAAAGAGCTAATGGGACAAAATGTGTGAGAGGTCTGGGTTGTAATTGCGTAGCATAAATACGTGGAACACATTATAAACCCTAGATAACTCTGGAGGTAGTGCCAGTCTGTAAGCAGTCATACCAATTTAGTTTAAGATCTCAAATGGTCTAATGAATTGAGGATTTAATTTTTTTCTCTTGTCAAACCTAGTGATCTCTTTGAAATGAGTGACCTTAAGAAACACGCGGTCATCTTTCTCAAATTCTAAATCCTTCCTCTAAGAGTCCGCATAACTTTTTTGTTTGTTTTGAGCTGTCTGAATGTTCTTTATGATCTTAACTATCTTGACTATAGTCTCATCCACAAGATCTGGGCCAAATAATTTTCTATCACTCACCTCTTCCCAACAGATCAGTGATCTGTATGGGTGGCATACAATGCCTCATATGGAGCCATGCCAATACTTACCTGATAGCTGTTATTGTAGTCAAATTCTATCAGAGATAGGTGATCATCCCAATGGCCCTCGAAGTCTAGAACACAAGCCTAGAACATATCCTTCAGTGTTCGAATCGTCCTCTTTGATTATCCATCAGTTTGAGGGTGGAATGTGATGCTAATGGACAGTTTCGTTCTCATAGCTTACTGAAAACTAGACAAAAATCGAGAAGTGAACTTAGGATCTCTGTCGGATACCATTGACACTTGAACTCCATATAACCTGACTATCTCTCGGATATACATTCTTGATAGCTTGTCAAGAGGTTGGTCATCTTGATAGCCAAGAAGTGAGAAGATTTGATGAGCTAGTCAACAATTACTTAAATGGTATCATGTCCTGACCATACCTTAGGCAACCCTGTTACGAAATGCATTATGATATGTTCCTACTTCCACTACGGGATCAGTAATAACTAAAGTAACCCATCTAGGCGTTGATGCTCTATCTTAACTTATTGGCATACTAGACATTTAGAAACAAAGTCGGTTACTTCTCTTTGCATCTTGCTAGACCAAAGCCGATGTCGCATACTTTGATATATTTTAGTACTTTTGGGATGTATGGCGAACTTTGGAGCTATGAGCCTCTCTCATGATATCTCTTTTTAGTTCACTGTCATTTGTAACACACATCCTGTCATGAAATCTGAGCAATCCATCAACAGAGACTCAAAATTTTGGATATACTCCCTGTTCTACATCTTTCTTGAGGACGACTATGGTAGAATCGGTTAATTGAGCTTCTCTTATTCTCTGGATCAAGTCGGGTTGGACAGTCAGGTGGGCCAAGTATGCAACTCTCTTTAAGTCCTGAAGTCATATTTGTTGTGTGGCTCCTATTATCCTGTATTTAGAAACCATTATGTGAGCTAACATACCTGCACTTTTTTTGTTGAGCGTGTCAACTACTATATTGCCCTTACCCGGGTGATATAAGATATTACAATCATAATCATTAAGGAGCTCTATCCAATGCCTCTTACGCATGTTCAGATCCTTCTGAGTGAATATGTGCTTCAAGCTCTTATGATCAGTAAAAATCTCAAAATTTTTTCCATACAAATAATGGCACCAAGTCTTTAAGGTATGGATAATGACGACAAGTTTTAAGTTGTGGGTGAGGTAATTATTCTCATGACTCTTCAACTGCCTGGATCCATAAGCTATAACCTTGTCATGCTGCATCAGAACACAACCCAATCCCAGGTAAATGGCATCACTGTACACTATATATCAATATATTCCACTCGATAAAATTAATACGGGTGCAGTAGTCAACCGTTTCTTAAGTTCTGTAAAGCTCTTTTCACAATCCATGTTCCATTCAAACTTGACATTCTTCTTTATGAGCTGAATCAAAGGAGCGGCTAGGCTGAAAAATTCTTCTACAAATCTGTGGTAATAACCTGTCATTCCCAGAAAGTTACGAATCTCCTTAGCCGATGTTAATTTTTCTCATCTCAACACTATCTCAACTTTTTCAGAGCTCACTGATACTCCATCTCTTAATATGATGTATCCTAGAAAGGTAGTATGCTCGAGCCAGAACCTACACTTACTCAATTTTGCATATAGTTTCTTCTCCCTGAGAACCTATAAAATCTGAGTCAGGTGGTGAGCGTGTTTTTCTCTGCTTTTTGAATAGATAAAAATATCATTGATAAAGACAATAACGAACTGATATAAGAATTATTTGAAAACCCTGTTCATTAAGTCCATAAAAATGGTTGGTGCATTGGTTAGTCCAAAGAACATGACTAGAAATTCATAATGTTTGTATCTGGTTCTAAAAGCTGTCTTAAGAATGTTCTCTGCCTTGATCTTTACCTAGTGGTAACCTGAATGTAAATATATTTTGGAGAAGACTTAGGCACCCTACAACTGATCAAAAAGATCATTAATTCTAAGAATGAGATACTTATTCTTGATCGTAACTCAGTTCAATCCCCTATAATTAATACACAATCGTAACGTCCCATCCCCTTTTCTTACAAATGTGACTCCAACACCCCAAGGAGAAACGCTATGTTGGATGAACCTACTGTCTTATAATTCATTGATCCATTTCCTCAGTTCTTCCATCTCAATACGGCTCATGCGGTAAGGGGCAACAGAGATAGGCTCAGTGCCAGGTTAAAGATCTAAGGTGAACTCAATTTTTCTATCTACTAGCAATCCGGGTAGTTCATCAGAAAATACATCCAGGAACTCTCGAACTATCCGGATCTCTTGAATGCAAACGTCTTTCTTAGGTTTGTCTAATGTACAGAAGATAACATAGTTAAAGCACTATATAATTAGAAAATTATCATGGGGAAATAACATTTAAAATTTTCATTAACTTGTAAATGACTCGTTGTTAGGAGGGTTAAATACAAATTTCTTATGAAAATAATCTACGGTGGTGTGGTACGCTGCTAACCAGTTTATTTTTAGGATTACATCAAAGTCTCCCGTGTCAATCTTTATCAGGTCCACACTCAACTTTTTACCTGTTGTGTCTATAACACAAGCTTTGTATATAACATTTTCTAGTAGTGTCCTACTTTCAAGAGTAGATATAAACAATACAAAATCAAGTCTTTCCAGTGATACATTTAAGTTTTGTGTAAATGTGTGTGAGACGAATGAATGTGAAGTACTAGTATCAATTAAAACATGTGCAAGGTGATTATACATAGTGTACGTACCCTGTATCACGTCTGGGTTGGCTGCAACATCTTGCTGAGTTAGGTTGTAAGCTCTGCCTTGGATAGAAGGTCTGGCTTGGTTCTGATTCTGCGAGCACTCTCTCGTGCAATGTTGGGTACTTCCACATATGCGATAAGTATAATTAAGACAATAGCAGGGTCGGTCTTTATGATCCTTGCCATAGTACTGGCAAGTCCTACTGCAGCCTATTACCGGAGCCTGAGGAGGAGCCTGAATCACTGGCCTAGGCCTCTTGTTATGTTGAACTGATGCAGTGGGTGCTAGTTAGTGGTATGAAACTGGAGATCTAGGATTTCCCACTGCTGGAGGAAAGATGCGAAGGTTCCTCTCCACTACTTGTGCCTTGGCCAAAACAGCCGAGTAGGTACTAAGCTCAAATACGTACAGCTGCTGTATGATCTCAAGGCGGAGACCCCACTCAAACTTCCTTACCTTCCTGCCCTCATCCATCATGCTCTCAAGGAAATATCAACTCAACTCTAGGAACCTTCGGGCATTTTCCGACATAGTCATCTCACCTTGTACTAGTTGTACAAACTCCATCTCCTTCAAATATCAGAGGTGCTATGGGAGGTACTCTATATTGAAGGTCATCAAAAACTGTTCCCAAATAACTAGATCGGGCAAGATGGCCTACTTGAGATGTCACCAATTGTCTGCTTCTCCTACAAGTATGTAGGTGACAAGTACAACTTTCGGTTCAGGAACCACCCTAATAGTCGCGAAAGTCTTCTCTATCTCAGCAAACCAATACTCGGCATCTTCAAAAGAGGATGCACCTGCAAAAGTAAATGAGTTTAGTCTTTTGTACCTTTTAATGTAGCGTAGTTCCATCATGGATGGAACTAGGTCCCGCGGAAGAGGAACTGGATTATGTTAGGGAGGGACCGTATGGCCCTGTGGTGGTGTCGGATGATATAGTGGAGACAACGAGTTGTATTTGACAGTACTGGATGATGTGGTGGAGGCACCAGATTGTACTGTAATGGTGTCGGGATGGTACAGTGGAGGAGCAAGGTTATACTGAGGTGGCTCTGAATCTTCCCGCTGCAAGGGTGGCTCCATCATTTCCTTCCAGGGCTACTGGGCAGAGATGAGTCTCTCCAGCATCGCAAAGAGTCGGTTAACATTCTCTTGAAATGAGTCATCCCGAGTTGCTCGATTTAGTGGGGTTCTTCCTCTTCTCATTTTCTTATGCCTGTATTTCACAATTAAAGGTTGAGTGGTAGTTTGTATTTGGTGTTTTTAAATCTTTGTACAAGGAATAATTCTGAGGAATACGGCTCAGATACCAACTGTAAAGACCCGAAACTTAAAGGAAAATAAATTCATAAATTTAATGCAGAAGCAATTAATAGAGTTAGAGTTTATATTCCTTACACAATAATTTTGAATGCCCAATAAGACTATGGGAATATTCCTTATAAAAGACAAATAGAAATTAAAGAAATGAAACAAAAAGCGAATAACTAAATATTTTAGGACAACCTTCACTAGTACTTGAAGAAAGTCTGGATAATGAACTACTCACAATCCTCTTGCTGATTGAGATCTAGGTCTTAATTCTCTTGATCTGAAATAGTTAATGAAAGGGTGAGGTACACTAGCCCAGTAAGAATATGATACTAATCACAGATACTGAAAACTGAAGATTGGTAAAAATCATAAAACAACTAATAGAGCACTTAATTTGAGTAAATTCATTTAATATAAAGAAGACCGTCTATTCCGTACCTACAGTAACGAGTTTTCTATAAACAACCTATGAAGATCCATATCTATATCACTTTTTACTTTCACACATAAGAGAACGAGAGATAATAGTTTTCCTTTCTTACCTACTTACTGGTACCCTTGGGGGTCCATAGGGATTTCCCTCCTACTCATGAACCCAATATTTAATTTTAATAATTAATCAGCCGTTCGTATATCCCGTTCGGTAATGGGCACCAAACATTTCATTGCCTTGATACCCCATCTGGTATGAGGATGAATCATACTTCTCAAACCTTCCCAGTAAGGGACTTCCCAGTCCCGTCCGACTGAGATAACGTTCATGGTAGGGTTTCCTATATACCGGATTCGTCCGCCCTTTTCCTAGTACCTAATAAATATTTCACATAAAGATTCTCATAGCAACAACCAACAAACTCATACCAACATCTCATATCACATTCACAAATCAATTAAAACTACATCATGCTGACGGTATATAAATAAAATAACTAGATAAGTTGATAAGACTATTGAACTATAAGATAAGAATATATGCTATACGAAAATCAAGTAAGTAGGATAGTACAAAAAATAGACAAGAATCAAGACAATTGTGAACTAATCAGTTTTAGCCGTATCCCTGCAAAAAAACACGTTAGGAACCTCAGTTGGCTAAGAAATCACAAAAAACTGAACCTACCGGTGGGGGGACCTCCGGGTGTGGCAGCTCCGCTGGTCCTCCTTCGCGGCTGAGATTCTTTATTCGGTTACCCTGCACAAAAAAGGATAGTGAACACAATGATTGAAAAATTACGTGAAACGATAATCGAGTAGGGGTTCATCGAAAAGGTTTTGGAGTTTTAGCCGCAACGGCTCCGCCAGGCTTTACATGTGATTTTTGGCTCACCCACCATTTTTCTTACTCTGATTTGGCCACAGGGATACTTAGAATCGAATTCTGAGCAGGTAGGAGAAATTTTTACCTTTTCTGGCGGTCGACAGTGGCTCCAGCGCGGCAACGGTCAGTGGTCGGCCTCCTTCTCCAACGTCTGGTTCTTCTTCTCCAACGGGGGCTGGTAGTTAGAGTTTAGGTTTTTGTGTGGTGCGAAGTATTTATAACCATCCCACGTTAATCTAAATCGTCCATCATGATCGATCTCGTCCGTCCGATCGTGCTTTAGGAGAAAATAAATCTGAACCGCTCATCGTGATTAATCTTGACCGTCTGATCACACGTAAGGGGGAAACAGATCCAGACCGTCCATGCGCGCGAGATCAAGCTTGGATCGTTTGATCGTGGGGCATGCGGATCGCCAGCGTGGCCTCCCACGTGGCACCGATGTCAATGCGCCTTGTCATGCGTTGCGCTTTGATTCGTCTAGGCTGCTAATTGGGCAGTCCTACGTGGCCGAACTTTTTTTATTTATACTTTGACATCCTATTTAATTTTTCTTTCAAAAACACTCTCAGAACCTAAATTTTTGCTCTTTTTCTCCAAAATTATTTTCAATCTCGTCCTTAATTCATTTTTTTCTCAAAATTTCACTTAAATAAAAATAAATTAAATTAAATTAATCAAATATTTTAAATTAAACATTAAAGAGAAAAAAATTTATCTCGTGTCATTTTTTTTTACCCAAATATTACATAATCTTTCTATGCCATATATCATAATTTGTCCCATCCAATTTTTCGTTGTTGGACAAATCAGTAATCATGTTCTTGGTTACCATTTCTACAACTATATAAAAAAAATAGATATTAGGCATGATTTTTTATAATTAAATTATCAAATTTTTATTATTTATATTACATGTTCGAAAACTTCACTAAACTTATAATTATCACATATGATACAAATTAGAAATATTATAGTTTAATTATCGTAATCAAAAAAATTAAATGTAACTATTTAATTTTACCAAATTAATTAATATAAAAAAATTATAACATAAATATATGTAATTATTTCAACTTAACCAAAAAAATACGTAACTAACTAACGTATATAAACTAATTAATATATATTAGTATAATGATAATTAAAAAAATACTATAAAATATTAACATGTCAGGACAAATAAATAAAATAACATGCACACACCAAATACTATTAAAATATTCGTACTGCAAATCAACAAATTTGCTAAAAAAATACAAACATGCAGGTAGCCCAACGGTGATGAAAGTGCTACATTAAGAGTAACGCTGACAAGGTGAATGGTTCAATTTCCATTTTTAACATCTAAGGCTTCTCTTCTTTTCCAAGAATAGACGTGTATATATATATATATATATATACATATATGCATATATATTTATATCTCTATATATCTATATAATGCATATATCTATATATATATATATATATATCTCTCTCATTTTCTTCTTTCCTTCCCATTTTTTTCTTCTTCTTTCACGTGCCCACGGTGTGCTTTTTTTTTTTGTTCACACATCAGAGTGTATCTTCTTCCTTTTTTTTATCTTTCAAGCACACACAGTGTGACTCCCCTCTCTGATTTTATTGTTTTAGTATTATATATATATATATATGCTTACATATATATATATATATATCTTCAACATTTTTCT
>NW_019014635.1:980431-999827 GCF_000150535.2 Carica papaya
TCGGAAGCATTGATCAAAACGAAGTCATAATGTTGTTATCGATGATCAACAAGCTCAGGTAGGAATATAGGTTAAACTATTAGAATAAATGTTAAAAGAAATTATTTTTTTTTGCATAAACATTTTATATGTCCAAATCATTCACATATCGGAGAACAGTGAGTTACCGCGTCAGTCAAAAGAAAAAGTGGTGGTGACTCTTATGCTTACATCATGTGTCTTCTAACAATCAGGTGACAGACATTTTCACCAAAAGATTTTGCAACAAAATTCTTTACAACTTGATATGCAAATTGGGCATGTGCGATATCTTTGCATCAACTTGAGAGAAGTATTGACACGAATATTTTATTACCTAAATAACCGTGATATTTTTTGTGTATAGCTCTGCCATTAATTTCTCTCATAATATTATAATTTCTATAATAAAATTTTCTTATTTGTATTTGGAAATTTTTATACATATATTTATCATTTTTAACATAAAAAATCTAGTAGAAAATAAAGTAAATATTTTTCTCAAATTTTTACAATTTTTTAATCTTCTTTGTAGATGTATTTAGAGAGGTAATCTGCTGGGAAACACAACCCTGATCTGCTCAAAACAATCCCAAACTTTAGCTTCTTTTTTAAAAGTTAGTTTAAAAGTGATTGGAAAGGATATTTCAAGAGGTGCCGCACTACAAGTTCTCCCATAAGTTTATTCTAAATCCATATCCAGCCCTTGGAATTAATAAGGTCAGAATCCTCATGACAATTATTTATAATGTTTTTCAATGAACTCAAAGCTTGGGCATTATTACTCATACCTGTCATTCAATCCCCTTTCATGAGGCCATATCTAGTCCTAATCATCTTCCACCACAGCTTCCTTTGACTCATATGAAGTCTCCATAATCACCGAGCCCGAGAGCCATATTAAATAGGGAGAGAGATCAAATACTTCAACCCCAAGCAGATATAGGCTGTTTGATATATTTCCAATTAACCAGGTGATAATTCCTCTCTTCTCCAAGTTGCTCTGAAGGAAACGACACTGGATTTCTTCAAGGCTTTTAGCCAGTGATGAGCATGGAGAACAGAAAAATTGAATAAATTTGGAGATTAGAGAGTGTATTTCTAATGAGAGTAAATCTGCCACCTCTAGGGAGATATCTTCTTTTCCAACTGCTAGCGATGTTTCCATGTTACTGATCATGGGATTCCAAATTTGAGCAAGCACACCCTCCAGATGGACCAATTCTGATTTGTCTAGATGGATCTCTAAGCAGAGAGCCTAAAATGCAACAGGAGGCATCTAATATAGATGAATGAGGCTATGTTTGCTTACAAAAGAGAGTAGCAAAGAGGAGATGGGCCAGCACCTGCTCATTCTCACCATCCTCCTCCTCTGAAACAGATTTTTCTCTATGGCATTGGTGGTCATCTTGTTGAAAGTTTCCATGAACAAAATAACATGAAAGGGGGATAGAGAGTTACCTTGCTTCAGGAGGGCTTGAAGAACCTGCAAGGTCCCCCATTAATCAGAACAACAAAGGAGGCTGAAGAGATGAACCATTTAATCCAGTTGCACTGACTAATATCGAAAGCCATTTTTCTGTAGATTTTTACCTTTATCCTTTATTTTCTCCATGTGCTGCCTATATTTTTCCAACTGAAATTCTTCCACTTGAATTCTACCCTGGATAAGTTGATAATTTTGAGTGGGATGTGGCCTGTGTTTTCATTCTTGAACCTAAGGCAGATTGTAATCAGTGGAGGAACAAAATTTTATCACATGGTGACAGTTTTTTTTTTGTCTAAATCAGATTATACAAAATTGCGGCTAGAAGATATTAAACATGGATAATAAAACATGTCTTCGCTTCAAATCCTGTGAAACGTTTAAAATGTAAAATTAGGGAGTTGCATAGATCAATGTCTGGAAAGTGGAGTTTTATGGGTAGACATGTAAAAGATAGTGACTTGTACTCGTAATGGCATCATAGGAGATTCAGTTTTTGGTAGCCTTATCGGCTCATGAACTTGGATGAAAAAACAGAATAGACTGCTACATGAGAGAACTGCTACTTCATCCGATTACTGCTAAGCTCAGTTGGTTGCTGCTCATTTTTGTTTCTTGTAGGACTCTTTTGTTCCAGTTATTTTGGTTGAGAACAGTGGGAGATGCAATAAAAATGAGAATGACGAAAAGGTCTGTACCACCTTTCCTAAAATTGTGGATGATTTGCTTGTTTTGGTGGTTTTGTTCTTGAAAATATTGCTTCCTGTGGTGATGTAGGTTCTTCCAAATGGTGAAACTTGGGTTCCAAACTTGGTAAAAGGAATTGTAGATGTTGCAACTAGTAGGAGCAAAGCTATTGTGGTTGACAAGAAGTTGATAGATGGGTCTAACTCAGATGACAGGGGAAAGATGTTGATCCCACTCATAATTGCGGTTCAGGTAAAGTTTCTGGACTTCTGTAACTTGAAGTTTCAGTTGACTAATTTGTTATAAAATCAATTAAACTGGCTCATCTGTCCGTGTTGCAGTTTGTTGTTGTCAAATTGATACAAAGAGCGATCAGAAATGACATAGCAAAAAGCGGCAGACCTTTGTGAGAGCTGCAAGATGGTTGTCTCATCAACTGCTAATCCTGTTATCCCTTTCCAGTGCTTTTTTGTTATTATTGTTTCTTTTTTTCAGTCTTTCCAGATTAAAATTTGTCATTCCTGAAGCTTGTTAATGTTTCTTTTAGTAGTCTGTAGTCTGCTCTGTGTAATTCTTCTAGTAGGCAGGATCTGTACCTTCAGTTTTCTTTTTGGTTGGAGAATAGAGTTGCTGCTTATCTGTCACTGCATTTTATCTCAGGTTTTCTGTTTTTGTTTTTTCTCTCTTGTTCCCTTTCTTCAATCTGGATGGCAAATAAATTTGAGCATCTGACCTGTTATTCCAGCTTGTTTTGATTTGAAGTAGAGAGATCGGAATGACCAGAACAGCCCATGATGCTTCGAGCACTGATATGCTTTAGGGAACATAATTTTCTCCAGCACCTAACCAAGCCTGCTAAAGTAGGAATAAAATATTGCATGTTGAAGAGGACCCTCTGCCCTTTCTTTTAAGCCTATGAAGCGGCGGGAGCAGCCATGGATGGCCCCTCCATCCCAAGAGTAGGTGGCTGGAAGTGAGTTGGGCAGGTTTTTGCTTTCTATGTGCGTAGATTGGGGAGAGATTGGAAGGTCTGGAAGATGAAGAATAAGAGGATGGCCATGGGGGGACCATGATAATGTACATAGGCATTTGAGCATATGATTGCAGCTATCGGCCGTAAATCACCATCATCATTAAAGACACCGTAAGCATGTTAACAACTCTCATGATTGTACACAGATTCTGAACGGCTTTTACATGATTTGAAATCTTAATATTTGCCTTTCCTGTTAATTTTCAAATTAATTATTTTCTGCTACGCGAATTTATTTATTTTTTTATTTTTTTTATTTACTATTAAGTAAATTACTTAGTAATGTTTTAATGTATGACCGTGAAAATTGACCAGTGTCAATCTTAGCAGAAATCACGAAGATTGCAGATTGCAGACATTTTTTGTTCTTTTTTTTTTTGCAGAAAACTCCTCCAAACAAATTCCAAATTTTAAAATTCATCAAATCATGAGTATGATTAACTAAACCTAATCATGCCTATGGGCCATCGGCAATTAGCTGTGGGCAACCGCTTCCGTCATCAACGGACAGATCCACTCCAGACTCCTCCGTTGTCCTTTTTCTATTTACTTTTTGAACGTTGCAGAGCAAAAACTACAGATATAAGTAGGCTTGTGATTCGAAATGTAAGCAGCCACCAAAAAAGCCAGTTAGAGATCTCGATATGGCCGGTAACTTGAAAAATGCGGTGATTGCATTTCTCGTTTCGCTTCCGTCAATATTGTTTTATGTCTTCTTCCTCAACTACCAACAGTCTCCTACCGGAGAAACCAGCTTTCTCTCTTCTCTGTTTTCGTGGTGCTTTAACCAGCCTCTTCTCTTAGCCAACATCCTCTTCTTCTTCAATGTCAACGTCCTTTTCTGGGTCATCGGTCAAATCCAATCCAGTCACTGGGTCAGTACTAATTTCCTTCCTCTTCGTCTAATTTGATCTGTTCTTAGTTATAATTCCTAGTTCCTTTATCTCTTTCCTGGTCGACATGAATTTTGCTGGTTCCTTGTTTGCAGATGATAGATTTGTATTGGACTGTCATACCGGTGATGCTTCTTCACTACTACGCAACGCACCCTTTGGCGCAGTACAATTGGTGGAGATCTAGAATTGTGATGGTAATGACGTGGGTGTGGAGTATCAGGCTCACCCACAATTACTTCAGGCGTGAAAAATGGCAGTGGGGTGCGAGGGAAGATTGGAGGTTCTACGATTTGCGCCGACAATATGGCAAACACTGGTGGTGGGTCTCATTCTTCGCCGTCTACGCTTCGCAGCAGGTAAATTTGAACTGTTTCTAGCTGGTTGAGGCTAACATAACATGACGAACCTGAAAATGAATCTGACTGTTCAATGAATTGCCTGAAAGAATCTCTTTATGCTGAATTATGCAGGTTTTCCTTATTGGGATTTGTCTCCCGTTGTATGTGGTTCATTCGATTGATAAGGCGTTGAATGTCTGGGATTTTGTTGCTGTGTCGGTTTGCTTCAGTGGCATTGTCATAGCACACTACGCTGACACACAGCTCCATGAATTTGTAACCAGAAACAACAAGCTAAAACAGCTTGGAAAGCCAGTGGTGCCTAATTTAGACAGTGGGTTGTGGCAGTACTCGCGTCATCCTAACTATTTTGGGGAACAATTATGGTGGTGGGGACTGGTTATATTTGCATGGAACTTGGGACAGGGATGGACTGTTGTTGGAGCACTAATCAATAGCTTGTGTTTAGCTTATGTGACTTTGCTTGTGGAGGAACGAATGTTGAAGCAACAATATAGAGCTGAAGCGTACAGTCTATATCAGAAGACAACATCAGTGTGGATCCCCTGGTTCAGGTCATCTGCATCTGCAGTTAAAGAGAAGGACACTTGATCTGACATTTGTAACTGTGGTACAAGCTTCGGAATTTAACTTATTTCATATCATCCATATCTTGAATTCCTATCTTGTACCTTGAGCACTTGTTCATGTACTTTGTTGAATTGGAAGGAGGATGGGAGTTATTTCTGCCTGCTCAAATATCTTTGAACAGAGTTGTGAGAATTCTCTCAGCTTTTCTCTAAAATTTCTATTTTCCAATATTTCTTTGAAGCTGTATGATGTAGTAAGTGTGAAATCTCTACAAAGTGTAACTAAATATTTAATATGGGAGTTTATGATTCATGCCTTATGAATTTAGCTTCATATTATCGTGAGGATGCGTCTGCTGCTAACTGCTTCTTTGCCTCAAAATTCAGAAGCAGTAAAATAAAGATGAAATGACATAAAAAATACTGGCTTTTTAATCGCCTTTCTTGAAAGCTTGGGCAAGTGGGTATTAGTTGGTATACTAAGTGATCTGTTGGTTAGAGCGATTAACTTGGTGGGTGTATCCAATGTCGTACGATAGATATGTACATACCGCTACATCCTGGTAGTTTACTTGTGTTTTAGGTGTATCTGTGAGGGAAACTTCGGTAAGATCTCATTTATGAAATGTACAAGAGATTACCTGAAAGTTCTGAGTTACTGTTTAAGACAAGACAGCCTGCATAAATTACTAGCTACCGATCAACTTCACCACCACCTCGGTAGTTGTAATATACAAAGTTATTCTACAATGTGGACCAACAAAAGGGGAATGAGACATTTATATATCAGCTTACCCCATACATTAAGATCTTGCTCATTGTTATAATAACCAATTGCCAAGTTTTATGTCATATTTGATTGTCGACTTTTACTCGTGCTTGGCTACAGATGTCTGAGCTCAGTTAGCACTTGTGAGTTAACATTTATTCGATTTTGGCATGAATATTAGTAAAATTCTATGCAGTGTGAGGAAAAAGACATGATTGTTTGTAAAGTCTGATTTTAGATAATTGAGGAATGGAGAATTCTGCAAATGCATGTGATGAGATCTGTCTGTAGCCTCTCTTCTAGCTACATTTTGGGGTGTCAGAATTGTTGTTTCTTCTCCTTTTGTTTTTATTATTGCATAAACAAACTAGTAAACAGAGATGGGGAGAGTTTTTGTTCTTCAGCGTCTGCCTTTTATCTGACATGCACTACTATTTTTTATATCTAATAATAATTTTTTTTTTTTATTTACTTTTTCTTTTATTTCAAATAATATAATTGCATTGCCAACTTTGAGCAGGCATACACCAGATTGCTTCAAGCCCTTGTTGAAGTAATGGCATATCCATCACAAGTACAACCTATGTAAGTAGATCTTCTTAGCCACCTATTGAAGTAATTGTTAAATGTTTGAGGAGCAATGATGAGTTACTTGGAAAAAAGAAAAGATATTTACAGTGTTTTTATGCCCATTTAAAGATATAATTTGGTTTTTCTTTTTAAATATTATATTAAAAGAATAGATTAATACCTGAAATTTCTTAATATTTCTGTTGTAGTAATAAAACTTCTTAATACTTCTATGCACAATCTTTTGTATAGTTCTTATTTTTTAAACTTATAATTGATTTTTTTTTTTCTCTCTTTTTTCTCCCTCTTCCATGTAGAACTCAGAGTTTGAGCCTTTTTTTGTGAGGAGGTTAGAAGGTAGATTAGTGTCCACGACTATGTTTGGGACATAGTATATACTTTATTTATAAAATCATATGAGAAAATGTAGAGTACAATAAAATAACAAAAAAATTGAGGTGATATAAATTATTTTATTTGTAATTAAAATAATACATTTCAATTTTCATTTTGAAATGCTCTATCTCTGTATCAATTCAACTCTTATAATTCTAAACAGAATTTTTAATATATTTTAGTAGAAATTATCGTACTCATGATTGCTGTAATAATAATTTATAATAAATATAAAATGGAGTTACTCACTAATCCGTCTAAGATGAAATTAGACACTAAAAGATACACCAGGTCTAATGGAGGAAAATTAAGTGTAGAAAATGAAACTAAACGAAAATACGTAAAACACCTATCTACTGACATAAGCTTATGTGTCATATTTTAATTTTGTCTGGCAACAAATTTTTTTTTGTAATAATAATAGTAATAGTTAAAATCTAAGAGGATAGGGAGATTTAATTTGTCCATACTCAGATAATATTATCATTATTGTTACTATTATTATTATTTTTTTATTATTTTTATTTATTTTATTTTGTCTTACGTTCACTTTGGTTAAAAAAAAAAGACAAAGAAAAACAAAAATAGATCTGTCTATACCAAATTGTGATATTTAATATAATTTTCATGTGTTTATGTTAACCACTTAATGTGAATGATTGTGCACATTACTTTTATTTTTTTAGCAAATTACCTTTACACTTTTGAAGCACGATGAGGACAATAATTAAACAAGTTTTCAGAGCTAAGAAAAACGAGACCTAATAAGAGTAAACTTATTTTTATTGATGATAGAAAATGAATCATATGATGATTCATAATTATAATATAATATTTAAGATAAAGAACTTGAAAAACAAAATAGAGGAAAAATAAAAATTCAAAAACTCACCCATAACAGAACACAATAACTGCTTACATCAGAAACTAAGTGATATGCACCGTATCACTAATAGCATTAGCATTTACTTCTTCAACCAACCCTAACTTGGGCAATAATAAGGAAAATTGGGGAACATAAAGTAGTTTAGTAAAAATGTCAACAAGTTGGTGGCTAGAAGAGACATGCAAAGGTTTGATGAATCCACTTTAAAACTGTTGGCAAACCAAATGACAATCTAAGTCCAAATACTTGGTTCTTTTGTGGAAAACATAATTTGCTGCAATATATAAAATAGTTTGATTATCACAATACAAGTCAATAGGAAAAGGAGGAGAAATCCCAAAATCTTTCAACAAATATGAAACCCATTGCAGTTCCCATACTGTAAAAAGTCATATTCCTGTACTCAACTTTTAGCACTTAAATGAGAAAGCTTCTTGGTCTTCAATGAAATGAGAGAAAAACCCAAGAAAATATAAAAATCAATAACTAATTTTCTAATATCTTAACATGCTGCCCAATCAGCATCACAAAATGCAGTAAGAGAAATTATTATCAGCAGGAAAGAATAGGCCAACTGAAGGAGTTTGCTTGAGGTAACAAAACACATGAAGATCACCATCCCAATGAACTTAAATAGGATGACTCATGAACTGGCTTAACTGTCGAACAACAAAAGTTAAATAAGGTCTAGTAATATTAAGATACAACAACCCCCCTATGAGCCTTTTGTATTTATTTGGTTCATTAAATGTTGAACCAGAATCAGTATTGAATTTCTAACCTTTAGGAAGAGGTGTCATGGTGGGCTTAGTACCAAGTAATCTTTAGTTTTTTAATATATCAAGTACATATTTTCTCTAAAAAAGATAAGTGTCAAGTGGAGACCTAGCAATTTCAACACCAAGAAAATGTCTACCATGCCCCAGGTCATTCATAGTAAACTACTGGTGAAGAGAAGCTTTAACTATTATAATATCATACTCATTAGTACTCGTAACTAAAACATCATCAACATAAATAAGGAGGGCAAAAAATTTTTGGTGACAAGATAAAGTGAATAAACAATGATCATGGGCATACTGAGTGAAGCTATAATCATGTAAATGTTGTGTAAAAGCATGATTCCATTCCCTAGAGGCCTACTTAAGCCCATAAAGGGACTTTTTCAATTTGCAAACCTGATCTTGTAAAGCTTTATCATAACCTTGTGGTGGTAACATATATATTTCATGTAATGTACCATGAAGAAAAACATTATTTGTATCACAGTGATGAATAGACCAATGTTTAGCAGTAGCTAGTGCTAGAAACATCCTAACAATCACTAACTTGGCAACAGGAGAAAATGAATCAATATAATCGATACCCTCAATTTGGTTATAGCTTAATAACAAGTCTTACTTATACCTATCTATAGAACCATCAGGTAAGTATTTAATTTTGTAAACTGATTTTGATCCAATAAGTCTTTTTCCAACAAGCTAATCAACTAACTCCCAAGTCTCACTCGTTTCAAAGGCCTGCAATTCATTTTGCATAGTAACTATCCAATTTGCATCAGTAAATGCTTGTTTAAAAGTCGTTGGTTCTAAAATACTAGAAACTTTTACCAAGAAACACATATATTCAGGTGTGAAATTAGGTGAATGATAAAATGGATAAATCCATAATGGATAAGGGGTAATAGTTCTAGAATTAGGAGGTCCCCTAATTGGTTAAGTGACTTTGTATCAACAACTGTATAATCATAATAGAGGAATCATTCAAATAATTATAATCATATGGGAATAGGAAATGGAAGAAGAGAGGTATTAACATGATGAAATTGTAACGTTCCACTTTCTCTACTGAGAAATGAGTGCTACTCCAGGTACATAACCTAATGAATTTATGTAAAGCCCCGGAAATTTAAAATGAAATGTATATTAGAAATATCAAATGCGGAAGCGAAGTCAAAATTCGAATAACATCCCTTACACTAAAACCAAAAACGTGCTCACAAAATATAAAAGATCAAACTACCTAAAGGAGAAACTTGAAAGTAAAAGCTACGAATATGACTATGGAGTCTTTAGGCGTCCCCTTTGTCGTCCTCCTGCGGAACCGGCTCGGGAACGATGTCCTCTTGATCTGAAATGATTAAATAAGGAATGAGCGACACTAGCCCAGTAAAGACATCACGATATCTCACCGTCACGGAGGTAAAGGTGAGTAGAAAACACAAAAAGCCTAATGGAGCATAATTTACAACAAATTCTTTTATCAATAATAAATCCTTCACCATCCACTTACCTCGATGGAATCCATAAAACAGTATACGAAAGCAATAACATTATCATCATCATGAAATCATATATGAACTGTATAACATAATACTTATCAAGCCTTTTGTAATTCAATCGTTACACAACATATTTTTCCTCTTTTACCAGCCCACTAGTATCCATGGGGATCCATAGGGGTCCCGCTACCCGTTAACCCTTAACACTTGAAATCATATTCCAGGGCCGTCCCCATACCACGTCCGGTATGGGCGCCAAAACTATAAACCTCATTACCCCGTCTGGTATGAGGGTGAAACGGGCCGTCCCCATACCCCGTCCGGTATGGGAGACCACAATCCCGGTAGGGTTCCCTACGGACCCGGTCCGTCCACCATCTCTCAGGATATCTAGTCAGGCTGACCACATTATACAACTACCCATTTACATAATCTTTCATTCTCCTTTCCCTCAGTCAGCATTATCAATCCACATACAAACAAGCAAAACGGTAATTTATGCCAAACAGACAACATACAGCATCAATACCCTAGTCATTCAATCCATAATCAGTAAAACAGTAAAATATGCACACAAAACTATAAAATGAAAACATCAAACCTCATACTGCTTTTAAAACTGTAAAACATGGCAAATAACAGTTAACCGACAACCACACTAGACTCGGGCTCCATTAGCGACCTTAAGCAATTTCACACATTCGTTGATTCATGAAATACCACTTTATCATTTATTGAACTTTAATACCGTGATAGGAAATAGGGTGAGGGGTCCTTACTTGTTTCGGGGTCCGAACACGGCTTCACAGTGCGCCTACAGACTGTCCATAATTTTTCCTGAATTTTTCCCGGGGAACTGAAACGCACTACTGGTACCTGCACGTGTTCCAAAAAATCCCAAATTAGGCCCAGGGCCCCTTTCGGCCAATATCGCAATTCCGGCACGGCGGCTCCGCCGTGCTCCAGCGACGGCACCGCCGCTTGCGGCGGCGATTCGCCTCGGTTTGGCCGTTTTCGGCCGAATTTGGCTACACTTGCATCGATCCTTGCGATTAAACAACTCTAGGGCCCTCGGGGGGCCAAAAAATTACGGAAAACCGAAGCTTACCGGCGGCGGTGCTCTCGGGTGCGGCGGCGGTGCTCTCGGGTGCGGCGGCTCTCCGGTGAAGTTCGTGTTTTGGTGATTCGGCTCCGATCAACCTGTAGAGAAAAGAATGGTGATCACGGTGATATAAAAATTGCATTAAACGGAGGCCGGGAAGGGCCTCATCGGAGGCAAAAACTGAGGAGGGGCGCGGCGACGCCGCTGGGTTTCAGCCGTGTTTTCCGGCCGTTTGGCCGGGATTTTAGCTCTGATTTGGCCACAGGGGAAATCAGCGCAGAAAAACGAGTCGGAGGTATGAAATTTACCTCGATCGGCGGTCAGAAATCCCTCCGGTGCGGTGGCGGGTGGCGGCGGCCGGCTTCTAGTTCGTCTTCTCCGGCGAGGGCAGGTGGCTAGGGTTTTGTGGTCTGGTGTGGGGGTCTTATTTATACCCTTTTGCCTTTTGATCTCAGCCGTCCATTTTGATTTAATCTGGGCCGTCCGATCGCACGCTTGATCTGGGCCGTCCGATCGCGCATACGCGGATCGCCAACGTAGCCCGTCCCGGATCGACGTGGTCTTGCCACGTGGCAGGTCCCGGTTGGCCGAGACTGCTGACTGGGTCTGCTGACGTGGCCCCCCCCCCCCTTTTTTTTTTTTTTTTTTTCTTCTTCAATTTCCCGGGCGCTACAATTTATGTAACAGCATGCTAAAATTTAAAATTTTAACTATGAATCCCTTCTTAAGAGTTACAAGTCATAAAGTTTATAAAAAATCTTTACATTACCTCACTATCGTTTGATTAGCTCTATGTTGCAAAACAAAACTCTCAAAGCACGTGTTAGGCATGTGGCAGTATGTGGTGATCCCGGTGATGCATATCTGGCGGCATGCGGTTACCTCAATGACCTAAACTCCACATCAAAGGTAAAAATCTATCAACTTTTGTATTATATTTATTTTTGAAGTGTTCATCGTTTAACGTGCTTAATTTTTTTTTTTTGTAAACGAGAAAAATATGTGGGTAATAACTAGGACATAAAGATGATTGTAAATCCAAATCAATAAGGATTCTAACATCTATCTGATCATATTTTAAGTAAGAGATTGGGTTAGTCTCATTTAGAGACGCTCATGTTTTTATAAAATTTTACTTTCTTTAAAAGAAATTATTTACAGATTTTATAAATTGTTTAAGTTTTCTAACACATTTTAGCAAACACATCATGTGTCTGTATGTTATCGTGTGTGAGTGCTTCATGAATATATATATAATTAAATGTGTGAAAGTGAATATGTATGTCTATATATAAAGCTATACATCTATTATGAGTTATTGTATGTGTATGTACAAAACTGTTTGTATAAAAGGTGTGCATGTATATATGTGTATTGGTTGTATGTGTATGTCTAAAACTATTTGTATAAAGGGTTTGCATGTATATATGTATATTGGTTGATGGTTGAATAGTTGTGGAAGTTAAATCGTGCATCAGAATATGTGTAAATATTGTATACTTGTTATGAGTGAAAATATGTAAGCATATAAGTTGTGTAGGTAGGTGTGTTAGAGTGATGAGATTGATTTGCAAGATAAGAATATAAGAACATTTAAAAGACGTGAAAATTTGTTTAACGGGTATCAAAGATGAGAGAGTTATAAGTTATAAGGCTTACAAAAAATCTTTACAAATGATAGTGAGTTAATGTAAAGTTATTAAATTGACTCACCCTAGAATTTTGTTGGTAAACTAGATTGAAAAAGAAAAGCCCTCGCAATTTGTAAAATTTATTTATGCTTTCTCTCAAAACTACCATTTGTTGATGAGAATATAATGTAGATTCTTGATGTAAAATGCCTTGATAAGAAAACAATTCTTGGCAGCTATGACTAGTAAATTCACTGTCATTATTATATATGATAGTTTTAATAGAAACATTAAATTGTGTATGCACCATTTTTTTAAAAAAAAAGAGAAAGAATGAAAACCACTTGTATTTTGTATATCATTAAAAAAGTCCATGTGGATCTACTGAAATTATCAATAATAGTGAGAAAATAATGTGCATGTCATAGATGGTTGAGAGTAAGGATCCTAAATATCAATATGAATTAATTGAAAAATCTCATAAGAATTGGAAACACTTTTTGAAAAACTCAACTGTTGTTGTTTAGTCAAAGAACATACATCACACAAAAATAAATCTTGAGTCATTTTATTATGGATAAAAAAAAAGGTAAGACAACACTTGTGGAGATACATAACCAAGTCTTTTGCGAAGATATTAATTGTACAAACAACTTATTTCGAGAATAAAAAATAACATTACAATGAGAATTCATAGACAAAAAACTAGGAATCTTATGAATTTGTTTCAAGCAACTATTATGATAATAAATCATATCAGCATCAAATAAAGTAGAATATAGGATGTATAGCTTATAGACCACCTTTTCATAGCCAACAATCTCTCAGTCTGAAGGTCTTACAACAAACAATATGAAGGGTAAAACAAAAATCAAATTAAAATTGTTTCTGATAACTTGTTGACTGAAAATAAGTTAGATTTAAAGGTATATGTAAGGTTTTTTGTAAGAATGAGGCTGATATATAGGTGAACATCTCCTATATGATGGACTAGTTTGAGTATATCATCAGGTAGGTAGACTTGGGTTTTATGATTTACTAGTTTAATATGTTGAAGTTGTTAAGGTCATGACATATGTGATTCGAAGCTCCAGTTTCTATAATCCAGCTCCCTACTTCTAACAAACTCAATGCACCAAATGCAATATTAGACAAGATAGTATCTACAAAATCAATAAAGTATGCAATGTTCACCATAGGTCCTTCTGCTATAATATTCTTGTTGTTCATATGCTTTGTCATTTCAGTCTGTATTATATTTTATATTTTTATACTCAAATATATTGAAATATTATTCTCACTTTCATCCTCTATATCTACTTCTGCTACATTAGCCACATTACAAACTCCAGTTTTCTTCCTAGTTTCCGCCACCTCTTTGTACCAATTTGGCACACCATGCAATTTGAAGCAATTTTCTCTTATATGTCCTAAGTAATGACAGTATATGTGCTATAATTTTGATTTATCAACTCTATAAAAATCAGGCTTACCAAGAAGTTTTTTATCAACAACTCCTTTATTTACGCATTTTATAATTTTGACCATGCACCAACATTTTTGCATTACCTATCACATCAGTGATTCATATTTGCACCTCTTTTTGCTTTTCAACCCTTAATACTATGGAGTAAGCCTTGTTGATATTAGGTAATGGATCAAGCATCAGGATTTGATTTTGTACACCATCATAACTTTCATTAAGCCCTATCAAGAACTGCATCAATTTGGTTGAAGAATTATGATCAGCTACTTCTCTTATTACTCCACATGTATACTGTGGCAAAGGCATCGAACACTGTAACTTATCCCATAGCTTCTTGAGCTTCGTAAAATATTGAGAAACAATTTGATTGTCTTGTGTAATCAAGCTAATTTCTCTTTGAAGTTGATACAACTGAGGACCATTACAGTTTCTAAATCTTTCTGCCAACTCATCCCACAATTATTTACCAGATGTAGTATATAAGAAAATATCTACTATATCTTTTTAAATTGAATTCAAACTCCACGTCTGCACTAAAAAATTTGTCTTCTGCAATTGCTTATTTATAAACCTTAATTTGAGTTTTGCTCCTATCCTCATAGATTTGCTCTATTTGAGATAGTTATTCTCACTCAACAAAGTAGAAACCATTGACATACTTGGATTATCGAATGAATGCAGATGTAGAGAATTTGCTTTAGTAATGGCTCTTATTCTTGGTATACTTCCAAATCTCAATTATGTTTCTTTATTATTTCCTCCAATCTCCATTATCCTTCAATCTTTCTGAATTGTCAATTTCAAGATCTCTAAAATCTTACAAATGTTGATCCTCTTTTCTATGGACCTTACCATTCTAATTCCATAAATAAGTTTTCAGAGCTCAAAAAAATGAGATCTAATGAGAGCAAACTCATTTTATTAGGGGTAGAAAATGAATCATCTGATGATCCATAATTTAAGATACAGAACCTAAGATACAGAAAAGAGGCAAAATGAAAATTTGAAAAGCCACCCATAACAGAACACGACAACTACTTACATCACAAACTAAGTGATACGCACCGTATCACTAATAACACTATCACACACATCTTCAATAATGTGAAATTTGAAAAATATGACAACATGATTTACTGGGTTAAAAGAAGGGCTACTCTCAAAAAGGTTAAAAAAATATAATAATAATTTATTTGAAAAATAATAAAAATAAAAAATAAAATGCACGAATTATGAAGAAAATGCCTTTTCAGACCCTTTGGAATATCATCCTCTACAAGGTATGGCTGAGGTTGTTGAAAGAGATAATTTTTCATGAATGTCAACATAATTTTGCTGTAATTTATTTACATTTCATTTTGATTTTTCTTTTCTCATGTATTTAAATCCCCCTTATCTTTTTGGTTTGTAATTTATATGGATAATCACTATCACACACCACATAATAGGTGGAGACTGAAATGAGCATAGAGAAAACAACCATTAAAAAAAAAAAGAAAAGAAAACACATTATCCAAATTAAAGGGGACTAAAATGAGAGGAGTGTGGGAAATGACTTGTTCAATCCTTACTAATTTAAACAAGAGAAAAACTAAGAATGCTAAAATATTTCAATAAAGATCTAACTAGATTGAGATCACATGAAAATAAAAATGAACATCTATTGAAATGGATTATCAAAAAGTCTTCAAGAATGTGAAAATTTTAAAGTACAAAATGGACAGGGCAAAAAAGATTTAATACTTCAAACAAATTTGGAATGCCCCAAAAACAAACTTATAGATATGCTCAAAGAGTAAGATCAAAAATCGAGTCAAATGGAAACTATAAATAGAGTTAAAACAGTTAATAGGGTTTAAAAAACAAAATAAAATAACCAAAATATACCGCAAATTATATAAGGCATTGGGGAACTTCAAAGGATTCAAACCATGCTTTAAGAGCTATTCAAAGTACCAAAACGGGGAATAATGAAGATGGTTTAAAAATAACGTGGTAAGTAAAAAATAAAAGAAACATAGAAACATGGATAGATAAGATACTACACATTCACTTCATGATTCAAACAAGTTTTTTTGGAGACACAAGCATTTAATTATCTGCTTACCCCATTTATACATCTCAAAAATTGCAAGTCCTAATGAATCCTCAACCATTTCATGTCTTCACTAATTGTTATGCATACAGAAAACATAGACAGAAATATGACTCTTAAGTACTTTTGTAGCGATTCCATCTTAAGGAAACAATAAAATCAACAAAAAAAAACATGACAGTCTGCGGTTTTAAATTTTACCTGGAGCTAAACTAGATTTTCTTATTTGGCTCAGCTTGATAACCCACTCGAACATTCCTTATTTCTAATTTTCTTTTGCTTTTTCCCTGTCGTTCCTTTGTTCCTGTCCACTATCTCTCTCTGTTTATTAGTTTTTCTTTTTAGCCTCTGTGTTTCTCCTTCCTTCTGCTTACTCTCTTTCGAACCCCCTTCAGATGTTCGACCCCCTCCCTCTTTTCTCTAATTTTTACTTTAGCTATCAGAACTCTACCTTTTCCCTCTCTCAGGTAGCTCTTCCTTTTCTTTGTTTTATCTTGTTGGAACTTAAGGAAAAAGTAAAAATAAACTCATATGAGATGAGAAAAATATAGGTTCTAATATGTATTTCTGATATAAATTTTTAACCAACTAGTCACCTTTAAGTAGACAAATTACAGCAAAAAGATAAACACAAATTTCATTTACATTAGGTTCAATACTTACCGTCATCCTAGATCATAGGTACAATCCCTATAAATAAGTTCATCACTTGTCGGTTTCCTAAACAATAAATAAAATATCTATAGAAATAATTCATCATGTATCATCTTCCTAAATGATAGATAATTTCAATTAAGGAACAATTCTAATAAAAGATAAATATTAATTTTATTTAGCAATCACTCTTTAAAACTAAAACTTATATGTGCAGCTCGTTCTTCAATTAGAATTTTTTAAAGGTATAAAGATCCAATAACTTTCTCAAATTTTAAAAGAAAGAGGTTTGAAAGGTTTTGTAAATATATCAATATGTTGATCTCCACTTCTATAATACTTTAAATCAATTACTCATTATTGTTAAGGTCTTTTAAAAAATAATATTTAACATTAATATGCTTACTTCTTCCATGTAGCATAAGATTCTTGGACAATTTAATGGTTGATCTATTGTCACAAAAAATTCTAGTAGCTCTTCAAGAATTCTTCTTAACCATAGCCTGAAAAATGTAAGTTGTTGTAGCAGTTTTTGTTGTTGACATAGTGATAATCAATTATGTTTTAGAAAACTATGAAAAAGCTCTTGAACTTGGCATAAAATATATCCCGTAATGTTCTTTTGATCATCCATGTCTCCAGCATAGTCAATATCCAAAAACCCAATCAAACATGATTTTTTTTCCTTCTTATAAAAGAATCCAAAATCAGCAATACCCTTCAAGCATCAAAGAATCCTTTTTGCAACTTGAATATATGATTGTTTTGAACTCTCCATATATTTGTTAATATGACTTACATAATACATGATGTCTAGCTTTATTGTTGTCAAATACATTAATATTGCAATTTGTTTGAAGAGAATGTCATTTATCTTATTTTTTTCTAGATCTTTTGTGAACTTTAACATAACATCTGATGATGTAATGAACTGATTGCAATTATTTATTTGAAGCTTTTTAAAATTCCCCTTACATATTTCTTTCGAGAAATAAATATTTTACCAGTAGATTGCACTTTATATATGCCAATAAAGTAATGTAAATTCCGAGATTAGTGATATCAAACTCAAGCATCATTGAGTTTTAAAAATTCTTAAACATAAGCCTATCATTTCTTGTATAAATCAAGTCATCTACATATAAACATACGATCAATATTTTTTCTCTATCTTCACATTTTGTATAGAAAGTATGCTCATAAGAATATTTTCTAAAAACTCATATAAGAGGAGAAAAAAAGTAAATATTAATTTGTATTTTCTTCTCTAAAATTTTCAACTAACTTTGTAGCTTTTAAATGGGAAAATTACAAAAAAAAATAATAATAAAGATCAAAACGAATTCCTTATAGATTAGGTTCAACACTTATTGGCATCTTAGGTAATATGTACAATCCTTATAGATGAAGTGTATCACTTATCATCTTTCTAAATGATAGGTAAAACTCGTATAAATGAGGTTCGTCACTTATCAACTTCCTAAATAATAAATAATTCAAATTAACTAACCATCCTAATAAAATATAAACAATACATTTATTTAACATACCTAGCATCTTCTTCCTTTTTATCCCAATTTTCTTACATTTCTATTTTCCCCTCTCTCTCATATTTTATTCTTTCCCATGTCTCAAATGTCAAATTGCTCACCCTCTTCTTTTTTTCTTATCTCAAATCCCCTCATTTGAAACCTGATCCCTTCTTTTCAAATCACACTAACCTTTTTGTTTTCTTTGTGTGACAACCACTTTCAATTATTGCCACCTGCAACTCACAGCTAAGTGGAGCAATCGCGTTGTCTCCTTTGTTGTCCTTCTTGATTTCAACTTCAATAGGCATATTTATCATCTTTTTTCTCTTTTTATTTTGTCTTCCCATTTTAGTATGATAACAATCTGAGCCCTCTATTTTCTCCTCTTATGCACTTCTAGCTATATTCTCTTCTTCCTTTTGTCTTTTTTATAAAGTGTAAGTGAAGAATGAAGTTTTTCTTCCTTTTTTTTTTTATCTATCAATACTTAGAAGATTAGAAATAAAAATATCCTTAAGTGGTGTCATTCATAGCAAGGAGAAGAGTCAGCTTGGGCTGAGACTAGATATGGACTTGGACTAACCCACTTTGGATGAGTCTTCCTTTGGGCCGAAAAGAAGAAATAGAATGGAAGGTGTAGACCAAAAAGTGCATGGCCCTAATCCTTTATTTATTTATTTTTTTATTTTTTTATCGTATTTTCTCTTTCTCAATCTTCTCATCATAATAATAAAAATTAATAATTAAAAAAATAATGATGAAAATAATAATAATAATAATGACAAAAAACAAATTAATTATTTTCATTTTAATCTTTCATCATTCATTTAACTATTATTATTGTTGTTGTTGTTGTTGTTGTTATTATTATTATTAATTTAAAGCTGGACAAAATTAGATTATGATAGAAATAAGTATGAATTTGTAAATAAATTTTAAACTGTTG
>NW_019014635.1:1000330-1017778 GCF_000150535.2 Carica papaya
TGACTTTGTGAAATATTAGTAATTTGATCTTCAGATGCACAGTACTCGACCACGAACTCTTTATCTTTCACTAAGTCACGGATGTAATGATGTTTGATGTCGACGTGTTTGCTACAACCATGAAATACTAGATTCTTTGTTAAGGCAATAGTTGATTGATTATCACAATAGATTATCGTTGGATCATCTTGTTGATGTTCTAACTCATTAAACATCCTTCGTAGCCAAACCGCTTAAGCAACGCAACTTGCAGCTGCTATATACTCTACTTGTAACGCCCAAACAATTGGGCATTTTTGTAATTTTCCTATTAATTGTATTTATTAAGTTTATTTAAAAAAAAAAGAAAAAAGAGAGCGCCACGTCAGCAGGCCCAGTCAGCAGTCCTGGCCAACCAGGACCTGCCGCGTGGCAAGACCACGTCGACCCGGAGACGGGCCACGTTGGCGATCCGCGTACGCGCGATCGGACGGCCCAGATCAAGCGTGCGCACGGACGGCCCAGATGTAATCGCACGGACGACCCAGATTAAAACAAAACGGACGGCTAAGATCAAAAGGCAAAAGGGTATAAATAGAACCCCCACACTTGACCACAAAAACTCTAGCCGCCTGCCCTCGCCGGAGAAGACGAACCAGACGCCGGGGAGATTTTCGACCGCCGATCGAGGTAAATTTCATACCCCCGACTCATTTTTCCACGCTGAATTCCCCTGTGGCCAAATCGGAGACAAAATCTCGGCCAAACGGTCGGAAAACACGGTCGAAACCCAGCAGCGCCGCCGCACCCCTCCTCGATTTTTGCCTCCGATGAGGCTCTTCCCGGTCTCCGTTTGATGCAATTTTTATATCACCGTGATCACCATCCTTTTCTCTACAGGTTGATCGGAGCCGAATCACCAAAACACGAACCTCACCAGAGAACCGTCGCACCCGAGAGCACCGCCACCGGTAAGCTTCGGTTTTTCGTATTTTTTTGGCCCCCCGAGGGCCCTAGGGTTGTTTTATCGCATGGACCGATGCAAGTGTGGTCGAATTCTGCCGAAAACGACCAACCCGAGGCGAATCGCCGCCGTGCCGGAATTACGATATTGGCCGAAAGGGGTCCTGGGCCTAATTTGGGATTTTTTTGGAACACATACAGGTACCAGTAGTGCGTTTCAGTTCCCCGGGAAAAATTCAGGAAAAATTAGGGACAGCCTGTAGGCGCACTGTGAAGCCGTGTTCGGACCCCGAAACGAGTAAGGACCCCTCACCCTATTTCCTATCACGGTATTAAAGTTCAATAATGATAAAATGGAAATTCTTGAATCAACGAATGTGTGAAATTGCTTAAGGTCGCCAATGGAGCCCGAGTATAGTGTGTTGGTCGGTTAACTGTTATTTGGCATGTTTTACAGTTTTAAATGCAGTATGAGGTCTGATGTTTTCATTTCATTGTTTCGTGTGTATATTTTACTGTTTTATTGATTATACGTTGAATGACTGAGAAACCGATGCTGTATGTTGTCTTGTTTGACATAAATTACTGTTTTGCTTGTTTGCGTGTAAATTGATGATGTTGACTGAGAAAAAGGGGAATGAAAGGTTATGTAAATTGATAATTGTATAATGTGATCAGTCTGACTAGATATCCTGGGAGATGGTGGACGGACCGGGTCCGTAGGAAACCCTACCGGGATTGTGGTCTCTCATACCGGACGGGGTATGGAGACCCTATGTGTTTTGGCGCCCATACCGGACGGGGTATGGGGGCGGCCCGTTTCACCCTCATACCGGACGGGGTATTGAGGTTTATAGTTTTGGTGCCCATACCGGACGGGGTATGGGGACGGCCCTGGAATCTGATTACAAGTGTTAAGGGTTCACGGGTAGCGGGACCTCTATGGATCCCCATGGATACTAGTAGGCTGGTAAATAAGGAAAAATATGTTGTGTAATGATTGAATTACAAAAGGCGTGATAAGTATTATGTTATACAGTTTATATGATTTCATGATGATGATAATGTTATTGCTTTCGTATACAGTTTTTTGAATTTCACCGAGGTAAGTGGATGGTAAAGGTTTTATTATTGATAAAAGGATTCGTTATAAATTATGTTTCATTGGTCTTTTTGTGTTTTCTACCCACCTTTACCTCCGTGACGGTGAGATATCGTGATGTCTTTACTGGGCTAGTGTAGCTCATTCCTTATTTAATCATTTCAGATCAGGAAGACATTGTTCCCGAGCCCGTTCCGCAGGAAGACGACGAAGGGGACGCTTAAAGACTCCATAGTCATATTCATAGCTTTTACTTTCGAGTTTCTCTTTTAGTTAGTTTGATCTTTTATATTTTGAGCACGTTTTTGGTTTTAGTGTAAGGGATGTTAATCGAAATTTTGACTTCGCTTCCGCATTTGACATTTTTTAATACACATATTTCATTTTGAATTTCCGGGGCCGTTACACTACTTCTGCTGTTGAAAGTGTTATTACCTGTTGTTTTTTAGGGGACTAAGAAAATGCACCTGAACCAAGATTAAACACATAAGCTAAAGTACTTTTCCTTTCTTCCGTATCACCTGCACTAATTCTATTTTGTTAGTGGCTAAATAGAGAATGCCATCATCAAGCGTTCCTTTAATATATCTTAATATTCTCTTTGCAGCTTGCCAATGAGATTGTTTTGGTGATTCCATAAATATGTTTACAATACCAACTCCATAAACAATGTCAGGTCAAGTTGCTGTTAAGTACCTCAAGCTTCTAGTAAGTCTCCTGAAATTTGTTGCATCAACCAAATCACTACTGCTATTTTTCATAAGCTTTAAACTTTCTTCCACTGGTGTTAATATTGGTTTATAAGCTTCTATCTTAAATTTCTTCAAGATATCTCCTACATATTTCTTTTGAGAAATGAATGTCTTTATCTGTTTGATTGAGCTCAATACCAAGAAAGTAAGACATTAACCCCCATATCTGTTATCTCAAAGTGAGCAATCATATCCTTCTTGAATTCTGACATAAATTTTGAATTATTGCCGGTGAAGATCAAATCATCTATATAAAGGTAAACAACAATAATATCTCCATCCTTATTTGTCTTGATATGTAGAGTATGTACGTAAGGACACTTTTGGAAACCATGATCAAGAAAATAAGTGTCAATATGAGTGTACCATGCCCTTGAGGTTTGTTTAAGCCCATATAAAGCCTTATTTAACCGATAAACTTTAACTTCTTCACCTTTTTTTTCATAACTAGGTGGTTGTTCAACATACACTTCTTCTTTGAGTACACCATCTAGAAATGCTGACTCCACATCCATTTGATATATTTTCCAACAATTTTGGGCAATAAAAGAAATATTCATACTTACAGTATCCAATCTAGCAACAAGAGCAAATACTTCAAAATAATCAATGCCTGACTTTTGTTTTTATCCTTTTGTAACTAGTCTTGCTTTAAACCGTTCTACTTCTTCGTTGTACTTATACTTTGTTTTATATACCCATTTGACTCTAATTGGCTTTTTCCCATTTAGTAGGGTAGTTAATTTCCATGTATTATTCTTCTCAATAGCAAAAATTTCTCCATCCATCATTTTAATCTACCGATGATCATTAGACGTTTCTTCAAACACTATTAGATCACAATCTGCAAAGAAAGCATAATGAAAAACATCTCCATCATCAGTAGAATTATTACTAACTTCATAATCCTATAAATAGGTAGGTGGACGACGATCGCGTTGCGAACATCTTAATACAGGAGATGAAGCTTTTGGAGCGATACTAGATAATTCTTCAGAAACTGGAGAAGAAGACTGCTCACCAGTGCGATTACTTGTTTTTATTTCATTATTTATGAACACCAGAATTGATAGTGATCTCTTTTCTTTTTCAGACTATTACCATACTCCATCTTCATCAAAAGTAACATCATGACTAATGATTACCTTTTGGGTCTTTGGGTTGTACAAACTGTAACCCTTTGTTTCCATGCTATAACCAATGAAGATACATTTGTCTGCTTTGTCATTAAGTTTCTTTCGTAACTCATCAGGTATATGTGAATAAGCGATAAAACCAAATACTCTCATATGGCTTAAATTAGGCTTTTGTTCACTCCATACTTCTTGTGGTATGTTATCACTAACACTTTTAACAAGACATCTCTTTAAAATATAAATTGCACAAGCAACTGCTTCTGCCCAAAAACTCTTAGGTAACTTCTTACAATGCATCATACTTCTCACCATGCCATAATAATTTTATTTTTTCTTTCTGCCACTCCATTTTATTGAGGAGTATACCTAGGTGTTAACTGATGTTTAATTTCATATTTTCTTAAGAAATTATCACAAACAATATATTATGTGCCTCTATCAGTTCTTAAAGTTTTAAGAGAGTAATCACTTTGTCTTTCAATATATGCCACAAAATTCTTAACCATTCCACATGCATCCAATTTATGCTTTAAAAAATATACCCATGCCTTTCTACTAAAATCATCAATGAAAGTTATGAGGTACTTGTTACCACCATTAGAAGGAGTGTCCACGTAGCATAAGTCTGAATGCACAAACTCAAGTGGGCTTTTTGGCTCTCCATGCATGCTTTGTAGGGAATGGATCTCTATGCTTCTTCCCTAAGACACAATGCTCACAAAGTTGGCGAGGAACTTGAATAGTTGGTAAGCCTAAAATCCACTCTTTATTTATAAGAAATTTGATGTTCCCAAAATTCAAGTGCCCGAGCTGCATATGCCATAGCCAATTATCATCGAAAATCATAGAATTACAGTTAAAAGCATTACCATAATTGATATGCGTTGGAAATAAATGGCCGGATGGCATTTTTGTCTTCAATATCATTTTTTTCTTTGTGTCATTTACAATACACTCGTATTTGTTGAAACACAAATCATAACCCTTTTCTGCTAGTTGTCCTACAGTTAACAGGTTTTGACAAATAGTAGGAGCATAATAAACTTCGAAAATATAATCTGCAGACCCATTATTTAATTTAATGGCAATTCTTTCTTTTCCTAAAATTGGGACTTCATGGTTGTCTCCTAGTTTCACTGAAGAACAAAACGATTCATATAACTCAAAGAATACTTCCTTATTTCCACTCAGGTGATTGCTACAACCTGAGTTTAATAAGCACTGACTATTGTTACTTCCATTACTATCATGAGTTGTCATCAATAAAGTCTCTACACTATCATTTTGGGCTACTCCAACCTGATTTACTCCATGTTCTGATCTCCTCGCACGACACTCTCTATTAGAATGACCATATCTTTTACAATTATGGAACTAAATATATGATTACAATCTAATTGATAGTGACCATATTTTTTGCATTTATGACATTGGATGCGAGACTTATCTTGAGAAGATTCATTCTCTGTTGCTCTTTATCTTGAAGTCGTTCTAAAATTTCCTCTTCCTCTGCCTCTGAAATTTGAGGCTCTTTGACTATGTTGTGATCTAGGTGTCTCATCCTTTAAATTCAATTTAGCCTTTAAAGCTTATTCTATTATGTTTTGAGATCTTTCATTCATCCACATCTCACGTGACTCTAATGGAACTTGTAAATCATTAAGGGTCATGGTGTCCAAAATTTTTGACTCTTCAATAGTTGTCACCACGTAGTCGAATCGACTTGACAATCTACATAAGATCTTCTCCATGACATCTTTCTCATTTATTTAGTCTCCATTATTCTTCATCTCGTTTATTAAGTTGTCAATTCATGAAAAATAATCACGAATACTTTCGTCTTTGCGTTGCTCCATTAGCTCGAACTGTCTTTTCAATCCTTGCAATCGACACCTTTATATGTTTCGAGTAAAATATTCCAAATCTCTTTTGTTGTTTTGGCATGAAATATTTTTTTTTCAGAACCGATAACTCCACGGACTAACAAATTAAAAATTTCTCATTTAACGAATAATCACGAACCAAGTCTTGTAAACCTATTGCTGACGATATTTTCTTTTCAGCAAAATTATTATCTAAAATTTGCCATAATCATTGCTTCTCAAACACAGTAACATTAAGTGCTTCCATATCGCAAAATTATTTTTGCCATCAAACGTAAAAATTGATGATTGCACTTGTTGAATTTGAACTCCTGTTGTTGAACTAGAAACCATATTGATCAAACCTTACGCTCCGATACCAGATGTTGACAATTTAATTTTATTATAACTGCCTAGATAATAAATTTATAAATTAAAAAATATTCAATACTTTATTGATAGAAAGAACATAAATTTTATAACACTCACAAGACAAAATTTCACACCCTAATATTTTTCTTTTCCACACATTTGTCTATTATTTTTTGTCTAAATCTGTTTATATAAGTAGAGAGGTTGTCGTTTTGTCTTCACTTTTTTTATTGTTATCGTTTATTTCTTTTTTTTTTTTTTTAGTGTTTCGCTTTTGCCTCTCTTTAGTGTTGCCGCTTTACCTTCGCCTCTTTATTGTAAATTAATTGAAGTTTTAATTTTTAACATTAATTAAATCAAGTTTAATTATCCAATATAAACTTTTATGTATATTCCAAGTAAGTGATTTTTTTTTATTTTTAAATGCAATGAGTTCAATTTTTCCGAAATACATGCTAAAATTTAATTTTGAAATTAAAATTTTATTCATAAAGATATTAGTATGAGCAATGTGAAAACAGTTTTGTGGTACCATGGGTGGATGAAGAAAGAAACACCTCGTGTCATGGCATGAATAACGTCATTGCAGGGGTATTTTTTGGCTACTTCACAAATGCATTTCCGCCACGTTTTGACGATGACAATAATAATAATAATAATAATAATAATAGTTAAATGAAACCCAGATCCAGATTATTTGTTTTTTTTTATTTAAGAAATTATCTCGTATCATGTAGACACATAAATATCTATTATAATTTGATTAATGTCATAATATAAATTGTATTTCATAAATTATATTGATTAATTTTGATTTCTATTAAATTAGTAATGAAAATGACCAATTGTTGCTGTGCCCCCAGGGAACGCAAACTACTTAGAAAAACACGATATAACAAGGAGTGGTGGTTGTCTAATCTAATTTTCCACATAATTCATCTATTCAATTTTTTATTTCCCCCTTTTTTTTTTTTAATGATTCAAATTTAAGTCATTAAGTTATAAAATAAGATACATGCATTTAAAAATTGATTTTCTTGTTGGTTGAAAATCGATTATAACATTTATAATTATAAAATAGTTATAAGGTATTACTGTAAACCTATTGTGTTTTATCCAACTCAATAATTATGACGCAGTTAAATTAATTTTATTTATAATTTTAATTTTATAGTGATGAACTTTTATAGATTTAATAATACAATTGATATTTGTTAATTTTGATTCGTAATATATATATATATATATATAGTAAATAATTTTTTTTTATTTTTACTTTTATTTAATTTAATTAAAAATTTACTGATAATTATTTAGTATCAAATATCGACATATATGTAAATTTATATTTTTATTGGTAAAGAATATATGAGAATGAATATACCCAATATCTAGTTATAAGTATGGAACACAGTATTTATATGCATGGGAACACATAAAATAGTAATAAATATTAGTCTGAGTCAAGTCAATGAATGCATGTTCCTCATTCTCCATTGATTTTGAATGGCAAATAAAACTCATACATCTTTTTCTTCTTTCCATTCTTATTAAATATACCTTTCATTTTTATTTCTAATATATATATACATACATTAAAAAAAAATTTAATTTTTTAATAAAATTATAATCAATTCTTAGAAATTTAGTGGAAAATTGAATTGATGACCACTTTTTAAAGTTCATTTAAGGTTTGCTTGAGTGGCATTTATAATATGAAGAAGCTTCGCACCAACCGGTTTCCCTACTTTTTTAAATTCACACCGCATTTTCTTTTTAAATTCACAGAAGATTTTATTTTTAAATTACAACTTTCTCCATACATCAACCGAGAATTTAATACTAAATTTATTTCTTTTTAGTTAAAAAAAAAGTTCAAACTTAATTATTAATTTATTTTTTATATTATTTCTGTCCATATAATCAATTGTTTGCGTGTGGATTCTGTTGCTTGTCTTCATCTTCGTGGTCTTCGTGAACTCTGATTTTGACTTCCCTCTTTGAAATGGTCGTCACATCATATCGAACACCTCTTATACATACATACATATATATATATATATATATATATATATATACATTAAGCTAATCTCTCAATCCACACTCCCCGACCATTCACCACTCTTATTCCCTACTTTCTACCCTTTAACTTTTGCTTTGCACACACTTACTTTTCATCTTGGGAGACGATGGTGGATTGCAGCAAGAGCAAAGTCTGGGTTTCCTTTTTGGCGGTGTGGCTATGTCTTGTGCCGATCTTGGCGTTAGCTCAGCAACGAAAGTTGCGCTTCTCTCCAAATGGGGAATTTAAGATACTGCAAGTGGCGGATATGCACTATGCTGAAGGCAAAACGACGCCCTGCTCTGACGTTTTGCCCAGCCAGATGTCCTCTTGCTCCGACCTCAATACCACCGCTTTTCTGCGTCGCATGATCCTCGCCGAGAAGCCCAATCTCATCGTTTTCACCGGTACCCTTTCTTGTTTTCTTTAACTTTTTTCTTTATTGATGGATTGGAGATTACTGTTTCAGTTTTCAGTCTTCAGCTTTGATTAAACACTTGTGTTTTCTTGCTTGGCTCTGCTTTAGGAACATTCGATCTTTTTACCGTTACGTTAGAAAAAATTTGTGTCCCAGTTTTACAGCATATGGTTTCTTTTTTCTTGGGCTATGTGTGGGAGAAGTTGAGAGGGAAAGGGGCCCATGATTCTGATATCATATTATTCAACTTTAGATTTTGATTCTTCTAATTTTTTTGTTTGAATACTAAATGTTAACCCGTGATTCTTACATGTGATAACCAGCACCCGTGATTTATAACAATCCAATCAGTTTCTGGATTAAGGAATAATCACTTGAGACTACAGCTTCAAGCTTTAACTGCTCTTGTTAAAACCCCTTTTAAAGAATTAAAATATGGTAGAATCCAAGCTTATATGGGTGTTTATTTACAGGGGATAATATATATGGGTTTGATGCTATAGACGGAGCAAAATCATTGAATGCTGCATTTGCCCCTGCAATTGAGTCAAATATCCCATGGGTTGCCGTTTTGGGGAACCATGACCAGGAATCCTCACTCTCTAGGGAAGAAGTCATGAAACATATAGTTGGGTTGAAGAACACAATGTCAAAAATCAATCCTCGAGAGGTCCATGTTATTGATGGTTTTGGAAACTACAACCTGGAGGTTGGTGGTGTTCAAGGGACAGGATTTGAAAACAAATCAGTTCTCAATCTCTACTTCCTGGACAGTGGAGATTACTCCACAGTTGCTTCAATACCAGGCTATGGCTGGATCAAACCTTCTCAGCAATTTTGGTTTGAACGAACTTCTGCAAGGCTTCAGGTAATTCATATAATTGGATCTATTCACTGTTGAATATTTTCTTGATCACATTTTACTGAGTTACTCATTTGAAAATTTCAAGCTCTAGAAAGGGATTTCTTGACGGATGAAAAAAAAATGTTGGGATGCCGATATGCTTGGTAGTTTCATATGGCAATGACCACGTTTAGTGAATCATTTCATTTCATATTGCAGAGGGAATATACTAAAGAGCCAAACGCACAGAAAGGACCTGCACCTGGGCTTGCGTATTTTCACATCCCCTTACCAGAGTTTGACTCATCAAATTTCACAGGTGTTCGACAAGATCCTATCAGCTCGGCTTCTGTGAACTCAGGCTTCTTCACAACCATGGTAGCAGCAGGTGATGTGAAGGCTGTCTTCACAGGCCATGATCATCTCAATGACTTCTGTGGTAAGCTAACTGGTATACACCTTTGTTATGCTGGTGGTTTCGGATACCATGCCTACGGCAAAGCTGGATGGGCGAGGAGAGCAAGGGTGGTGGTAGGACAACTGGAGAAGAGAATGAATGGAGGTTGGGGAGCTGTTAAATCGATTAAAACATGGAAACGCCTAGATGATAAATGGCTAACTGGAATTGATGGTCAGGTCCTCTGGAGCAAGAGCTCTGCAGCCAAGTAAATTCCTACTCGCTTATGGGGATGGAGATTTAAAAAAAAAAAAAACAGATAAAGCTGATTCTGCCTTACGAAGGTTCAAATCTGTGTGTTTCATTATTATTATTATTATTTTTTCGGAATCGTGTATCGTTATTTCTTCATTTTACTGTTACATCGAAAAGGAAATATTTAAGATTTTATTAACAAAGTTAGACTATATTTGTTAAAAATAAATGTAGGACGTGATATTTGTTAAAATTAATTATATATAATGAAATTATTGAAAAGAGTATATTTTTCGCAGCAAAGAAAATATTAAAAATTGTCGGTGAAATTCGAATTCATAACCTTTAAATATAACATAAAGGTTTTGACTGCTAAATTATTATATGGTTAATTTAAGTGGGTGCAACAAAATATGTTTTTACAAAAACATAGTAAACTTATTAAAACTTAATTTAATTTAGTCATCTTAATCCCAATAATACACTACTGTAATAAAATATTAATACTATTGAATTAAATATTAAAAGTTAATTACAAATAATTTATAATACACTCATAAAATAGTAAATCTTATATTTTTAGTAAAATTTGAATTCAATAACTTTCAAATAAACTATAAATGTCTTAATGATTAAATTACTGGGCGATTAATCTAATTAATAGCAGATTAATTTTTATAAAAAGCTCACATTAATCTGGACACAAAAACCAAATTAATCTTTTTTTGAGGAAATTAATTCCAATAATCATAGTATTTGGCCACCTTTTTAGTTAAATTTTAGTCTATATAACTGGACGACATGTATCACTAAAAAAGTTCAATTTATTTGTTTTGTTTTCTTTCCACCTTTTCCCCCTATTTCCACTACAATACTCAAAAGTATGAATATCCTGCAAAATCATAAAAACAAAAAATATATGAGGTTCTAAAGTCACGAAGTTAATAATCAAAAGTTACAAAATGTCTAAATAAAAACATAGGAGATTCCAAAATCAAAAAATTACTATAGAGGTTATAAACAAAAAAAATAAAATAAACAATACTATTTGTTTTAAAATAACCTATTTATAAAAAAATAAACATGAAATGACACAAAAGAATTTAATAAATAGTAAAGAATCAATTATTTTAATCTATTATATTTTTATATTTATTTTATCAAATATTACTTCTTATTACATATTGATACGATAATAACATCTATATTTTTAAATAAGTATATAAAATAATTGATAATTTTTTTAATTTATAAATAATTAATTTTAAAAATACTTAAAAGTAAAAATATAAAAGTAAAAACCGTATTATGTAGAATACAAATTTCAGACATTTAAAATTTGAATGAATACATAGTTGATCGTTCAATCTTACTAAGAGAAAAAAACAATACCACTTAACTCAAGACAACTTTAACAAGATAAGTAAATAACTCTAGATCTAAAGATAATTTATAAAATAAAAATATATTACTTCAAATTAGTAAATACCAAAAAGAAAAAGAAAATACATTTGATATATAGTCACTTGAGCTCGGGCTGTGGTAGAAATTATATTTCATACTCGAATTTGATTAATCAAATTTGATTTAATATAATTATTTTTATTAAAGTATGAATTCTAATTGAGATTATGAAAAAAGAGGGTAGGTTGGAGGAAGTTTCATGTAAGTGTTCTTAAAGAAAGAAGATGGTTTTTTTTTAAAAAAAAAAAAATTTCCCAACATTTTTTTTTTTAAAAAAGTTTGTATAAGATTTTTGTCAAAACAGAAGACAGCGGAATAACTTCCTTGTATATTAATTTAATATAATATTATTATTCAACCGTTACCACCAATTGAGGAATCGGGAAAAGCCTGGCCGTCAAGAAGAAACCTTCTTCCCCGTTCCTCATCGAATCCTTTCGTCTTCGTCGACAATCATATACGATTCTCTGCCTCTCTTCCACGATCTGCCTAAAGGAATCTTTGGCTTCATTGCCAAAGATTTCTCTCTTCTTTTCTTCAGTCCCACAGATCTGCAGTTAGGATTAAGGTTTCGGTGTGGGGATTCTTCTAAAAAGAAAACGATAAATCATTTTCATCGACATGACCTTTTCCTCCAAAATTTCTCTAATCTTCTCCTTCATTATTCTTACCTTATTGGGTTGCTGCTTGATCGGCGTGCGATCCGCACCTGATCTCCCAGGAGGGATTCTGCTTCCGAGCGATAAAGATGGCGATTTCGGCGTGTGTGCAGGGGTCACCAAGCCGACTTCGTGCCCAGTCAACTGTTTCCGGACAGAGCCCGTTTGCGGGGTCGATGGGGTGACCTACTGGTGCGGGTGCGCCGATGCTATGTGCGCTGGTGCTCGGGTTGCCAAGTTAGGGTTTTGCGAGGTGCGTAATGGTGGGAGCGCTTCTGTTCCTGGGCAGGCGCTGCTCTTGATCCACATTGTATGGCTCATCTTATTGGGGCTTTCTGTGTTGTTTGGTCTTTTCTGATAAATTGTAGAGAATTCAATTCACATTTTTCTACTCGTGTGTGCCTAATTCACATTTTTCAGGCCTTTGTCCAGTTTGTACGATAAGAGTATTTGTGTTTTTTATGTCTGTAATTTGTAAAACGATTTCTTTGAACCAATAGATATATTTCCCATGATTCTTTATTCTCTTCTTCTTGTTGGTTGATTTATACGACCATTTCTTGTTTTCATTGGCTGTCACTGGAAAGAGTTTCAGATTATATAACTTAAAGTGTTCATTCACTGGTAATCATGGAACTGCTGGATGAAGATTTTATCCTAGTTTCATTTCTAATCAAGATGGGGAGATTTATGATTCTTACTTAAAATCAACTAAGAGTATAGATTCTTCATCATTGAGTTTAAGATAGGAGATGATTCAATTGTGAATACAATACGAAATAGTAATCTAATTCACTGGTTACTAAGTTAAAGATATAGAATAGAATTGAACTAAATGGAAGGGGTAATATTAGGATTTATCTGGGTATTTTTCAATCTGTTCAAATCGCATATTGTTTCATCAAAAAACAATTGCAGCTAGCCGAGGTTATTTCTCCCCATATTTCCCAAGTCTTGAATTATCATACAATATGTATCTATATCTACATCTAATGGGCAAATATTATCAGCTATTTCATTGAGCAACAAGCTCTGACAATTCAAAGTCACTGAAAAGAAGCTTCACCACCTTGTTTATATGTATAATGAACGAATGTTGGCTTTTGGAATGATAAATAAGAATGTACTATTAACAGGATGTTGCACTAGCTTCTCTTTCTTAATGCTCTTTTTGTTTTCCTTTTTTCAGATTGATACCTTCACTTTTTTTTCAAGATCAAAATTTTTGTGTTCGAAAGATTATAACCTTTCATAATTAAAGAGATCTCATAATCTTTTGGCATCCTAGGTAGGTAACTTACTGTTTCTTCCCATATTTGAAACAGCTTCAACTAAACACCCAGTTGTTTTGGTTATATTTTCTCCTGAAATACATTCTGGAATTTGTTTAGGTACATATTTGTAACCAAGTAAACTAAGTGATTCAAAGTAAAAAAGGCAAGGGATGTTAAAGTAGATGACATCTCAAGAGAGAGAGTAATTGCGGGTCTTCATATTGGTATTCTCTGTTGCTTGTTTTAGTGGCATTTTCTGATTTTTTTTTCTAATGTCACTTTTTTTAGTGCATGAACTCAAGTCTTCATAAGTTAGTGTTGAGATGTATTAAGTGGCACCAAAGCTTAACAATTTCAAATTAGTTTTAAAGGCCATTTGGATGGGTCTTTTTCTTTAAGCTTATAAGCTTTTGTAAGTAGGTTTTATAAATTTTGAAGTAATATTATTATGCTGAAAACTCTAATTAAGTTAGCTTACTTTTTAGAGTTTATAGTCAGAGAAAAATATGCTGATATCTGGAGCTTACTTTTTGGCTCTGATTTTTGGGTTAAAGTAAAAGATTTTGTAGACCTAAGAACTAGAGCAACATTTGGAGAATACTGCCTAGTCTCAGCTTTACAGGAGGTCATTCATTTTCTGGTACAGTTCAAATATTCTGTAATGTCTTCTTATCTTCATTTTTTCATTTACTTGTTTCTCTTATTTTCTCTGCCTGAAGTGAACATTAGCCAAAGGAGGTTTTCTTACGAATTGGGTTCCTTCTTTCCAAGTTTTCTTTGTTTATTGGAATGTTAGCGTCATTTGGGGAAGAGGATATTCTATCTTTCAAGAGTGGGTTAAGTTGGAATTCGAACCAGTTGTCTTCATCAATTTGCTCACGTCCATATTACTATGCTGCTTTCTGAGATACCAAGTTACCAGTTTTGACCAATTTTGTAATCAAAGTTGGAAGAGATAGAACGGTGATGTATTTATATGTTCAGCGTAATCCTTGACACATATGCATTTTAATGGTTATGCCTTTTAAAAAAATAATTCCACCACTTGATTTTCCTAATACTTCTTTTTTCAATTGTCCATGTATTATTGGATACAAAAAAGATCAAATTATCACTGTAAAACAACCTATTGCTTGGGCAGCAAGTCACCGGCCAACCACCAGCCAATCTCTGCAAAACACTTCCCAAAAAGGGAACATTGAAGGGGGGGGCGACTAATACTCGCCACAACGAGACACAGTGAAGTTAGAAGAAAACTAACCATACAAGTCTGTCTGTACAACACAAAAAACCCAAATGTTTAAATGAATCTGGAGAGCTTTGAAGATTACAGGGCCTTTGCCATGGGAGTTCAGCAAAACCCTTGTCATGTTGTACTCCATGTAAACCAATTTGTGAGTAGACTGCATGTTTTGATAAGTAGATAAAGGCAGATCAATAACAAAATGGCTCCAAGAGTAGCGGCTCGTAAAGCAGTTTGCTCTGGCGGAGAACTTGTTGTAAGGTAAAGACAATCCTTGATCATGAAAATCCAAGCTAATCCTTCTAGCAAGAATCTACAAAATATTATCCCTCTCCCCTTCTCTCCAGACACCCTGCAAATGATTCTCATACATATTGATCCAACAACCAAGAATGTAGTCACTGAACGCCCTCTGTATGACACCAACTTTCCCCCTGCAACCAGAGCCTCTTTCCGGCACACGCACGATATACACTCACCAGAAAATCTTGATGTTACCAGGGCATCAAAACCAGTGTAGTAAGGTAACACTACAGCATCTAGATACAGACTTGCATGCAAAATCCCAGAAATTGTAGATGCTTCAAAGAATGCATAGTTGGTGTTCTTATCAGCTGCATTTTCAAATGCCAGAGCAGAAACATGAACCAATTGGAGGATTGCAGGACCAGCAATAGATAAAGGAAATACAGTGTTAATCCTTTGACCCTTTGCCAGTACCAAGAGGATTACAGGAAGAGAAACTGGACCAGAAGGTAGTAAATATCTTTTTGATTGAACTAAATCATGTCTCCCTCTTCTTGATGTACTTACCACCATGATTATGATTGTTGCAAGATATGAAGCTGCTGTGAAGACAAAAACCAGGATATCGACAAGAACTGGATAATTCCCAGGATAAACACTTTGGCAGAAGTAATGAAAGGGGCAGCTGATTGGATCCATAGTTTCTTCTACTTGCCATCTGACGCATTTGAAAAATGCCATGTGAATATCTCGCAGGTCCCATTTGAGTTTCAGTATTGCTTGATTTTCTGAATTCAGGAATTGCATACCCATTTCTGCTCTTTACTATTTCCTCTTGTAGACCCCTTTTTAATAACTTGTTTTAAAAATGATTTGGAAGAAGTTGCTTGGTTTTGTATGTCTGTTGAGATACTTCTGAATGTTGGTAAGTTGGAAAAGGAAATATCATCTAATTTTTCTTTCTTCTTGGAAATTAATTTTATATTATTCAAGCATTGGAGTGATTTGTTTTTATTCGTCAAATTTAATCTGAATAATTATTATGCAAGATTCTATTAACAAAAATCTTCTTTGTGTTGCTACCCGGGAAAAGAGTTTGCTCTTAATCAGACAAATTATGGTTTTTCTGGCAATTGATGAGTAATTAATACAGGCATATTTTTTTTTTTAATTTTTAATTTAATATGATGTACCCATGTTTAACTCTTTCTGAAACTTGGATATGTTTCTAAATGACAAAAATGGGTGACCAAATTCGGTGAAACATTGACGGAGATTGAAGCAGCTTAATTTCAAAGAAATGTAGTTTGGTGCGTGATGCCTATTGATTTGATGATGGTCTGACATTGGCTAAATTATATATATATATATATATATTTCTTTTCTTTCGTTTTTTTTTTTAATATCTTATAAATTTAAAACCCAATTGTTTTTATTAAATAAAAAATAATAATTCTGTGCTCCTTCCAATGGGCTTGAAGCACAAAAAAGAAGTAAATATCAAAATGCTCAATTTTTCTGTGTTATGTTATTTAAGTAAATCTCACCGAATTATGAGTAAATCTTTAAAAAAATATTGGTCATTCGTATAGTTTTTCCATAATTATTTCGTTAAATTTCAATATATATTATATTTAATCAAATTCAGTTTTTGAGACCTAATTATGTAAATATAAAAAATATTTTATTATGCCTTGATCATTCATATAATATGTAACGGCCCCGGAAAATATTAAAATGAAATGAGTATTTAAATATATCGAATGCGGAAGCGAGATCAAAATTTCAGTTAACATCCCTTACACGAAAAACCAAACAAACGTACTTAAAATATAAAAGGTTAAACTAACTAAGAAAGAAAACTCGAAAATAAACTATGCGTATGACTACAGAGTCTCTAGGCATCCCCTTCGTCGTCCTCCTGCGGAACGGGCTCGGGAACCATGTCTTCCTGATCTGAAATGGTTAATTAAGGAGTGAGCTACACTAGCCCAGTAAGAACATCACGATATTTCACCGTCACGGAGATAAAGGTGGGTAGAAAACCACAAAAAGACCAATGGAGCATAATTTACAATAAACTCGTTTATTAACAACAAAACCTTTTATCAATAATAAAACTTTTACCATCCACTTACCTTGGTGGAATTTATGAAAACAATATGAGAAAAACAATAACATTATCATAATCATTGAATAATCTAAGCTGTAAAACATAACACTTATCACGCATCTTGTAATTCAATCATTGTACAACATATCTTTTTTCTCATTTACCAGCCTACTAGTATCCGTGGGGGTCCATAGGGGTTCCGCTACCCGTTAACCTTTAACATTCATAATCAGTTTCCAGGGCCGTCCCCATACCCCGTCCGGTATGGGCGCCGAAACCATGAACCTCAATACCCCGTCCGGTATGA